>JACEEZ010011169.1:152500-170000 GCA_016584305.1 Chionoecetes opilio
AGGTCACAAATTTCATAGATTGCTTAAAATCTGGCATAGGGTAACATATTAGACAAAAACAATGTATAAATTGACCTACTCATATTTTAAACTTTCAGAAAGTGCATTTTAGAGATCTCACAGCAGTTTTAGTGGGGCGATACTGAACTATTTTGAAAAAAAATGTGACTGCATCAATAAGTACGGAGGCATATTCGAAAAATCGAATTGAATATATTTCTAAGAGCAAGGGCAGAAATATTGGTGTAATTGTGTAATGGATCGACCCAATGTAGCATATTATACCTCAATATGTTTGTCTAGGTAATCCCTAACTGATTATAGGCATTTTATTCAGATTCATTATGTAACTAGGTCACCAGAGGTCAAAAGGTCACAAATTTCCAGGGTTGCTTAAACTCCGGCAAAGGGTAATATATAAGACAAAAACAATGCTATAAAATGACCTACTCATATTTTAAACCTTCAGAAAATACATTTTAGAGACCTTACAACAATTTCAAATCGGTAATATTAAATTATTTTGAAAGAAAGTCACTATGCAGCAATACGTACAGAAGAAAATTAAAATAAACACATTATCGTCATGTTTATGAGCTAAATATCCAAAATGTAAGGAATAGTTAGAAATGTATCTACATAATGAATGTAACCTTTAAGATATAGAATGATACTATTGAAAAGTAGTTAAAATATGGTAAATTCTTTTTTTCCTGGGGGGGAAGGTAATAAAAATACCATTGAGTATTTAAGATATATAACCAGTGTAACATCAAAGGTCGCTTCAAGCAGATACCACACCACATTGCTGCAACATTGTCTTTTTTGACCTCAACTGGCCTGCTTTGCCTTTCCATCATAATAAAGATGCAGTTGTATCCAATGTTTGCTACTACACACATCAAGTCAATCATCTTCATCTTCGTCATCATAATCAGATTCAATATCTACTGACACCTCCACCTCATCATCTCTCATATTCGCACAGTTCTGTAACTTGCACATCGGTGTGCATTTTAACCCCTTGTCCAAACACACACATTCCCCTGCCTTGCAAGTTCGTTTGCACTGACAAGCCATCAGTTCAATCATATCATCTGGTGCTGGCTGCCCTCCCATCCAGTCAATAACAAGAATGCCATTTTCATCCCTCTTTCAACCATGTCCCTCTGGGTCACGTAGTGCCGGTTGCTTCTCGAGGCTCCGTTTCCATACGCCAGCTTGATAATTCGCGGGCATAGCATGCTTTCCTAGTGGATGCGATAAGACCACACGCATATCCAACTCTCGGCCTCGTGCTATGACAATCATTCTAGCGAACAGGTCTCGATCAGCCCGAAGGATAATTTCCCTACCCTTGCACTGCACTTTTTTGTACAAAAATCATTAGTAAAAGTTTTCAATTTTTGTTTCTTGATGGTAACATGAAAGTCCTTTGCATATTTCCATCTTTGGCTGTAGCTTTTCAAGACGTTCAGATTTGAAATCTTGGTAGGCACTTTCACCCAAGTTGTGGACATTTGAGAGGTCCTTGGTAACATCTACAGGAGCAAGGGTCCCAATGAAAATAGTAACCAGAAAATCATCATCCAAATTAAACGGATTTATCATTGAATCCTGGATCAAGTCAGTTACGGCTTTGACGTCTGTTTCGTCCTTCCTAATTCTTGTACTCTGTAGATCTAGATGGTTCAAGGAGGAAGATTGGATTCCTAATATGGCTCAAAGCTCACCTCACAAAACCCTCACAAAGCATGCTATGAGCGCGAATTATAAGGCTGGCGTATGGAAACGGAGCCTCGAGAAGCAACCGGCATTACCTGAGCCAGAGGGACATGGTTGGAAGAGGGATGAAAATGGCATTCTTGTTATTGACTGGATGGGAGGGCAGCCAGCACCAGAGGCTGTGATTGAACTGATGGCTTGTCAGTGCAAGCAAACTTGCAAGGAAGGGAAATGTGTGTGTTTGGACAAGGGGTTAAAATGCACCCCGATGTGCAAGTTACAGAACTGTGCGAATATGAGAGATGATGAGGTGGAGGTGTCAGTAGATATTGAATCTGATTATGATGACGAAGATGAAGATGATTGACTTGATGTGTGTAGTAGCAAACATTGGGTACAACTGCATCTTTATTATGATGGAAAGGCAAAGCAGGCCAGTTGAGGTCAGAAAGACAATGCTGCAGCAATGTGGTGTGGTATCTGCTTGAAGCGACCTTTGATGTTGCACTGGTTATATATCTAAAAAACTCAATGGTAATGTCATTACCTTCCCCCCCAAAAAAAATTTAATTACCATATTTTAACTACTTTTCAATAGTAGCATTCTTAATCTTAAAGGTTACATTAATTATGTAGATACATTTCTAACTATTCCCTACATTTTGGTTATTTAGTTCATAAACATGACGATAATGTGTTTGTTTTAATATTTTATTCTACGTATTGCTGCATAGTGACTTTCTTTCAAAATAATTGAATATTACCGATTTGAAATTGCTGTAAGGTCTCTAACATGCACTTTCTGAAGGTTTAAAATATGAGTAGGTCATTTTATAGCATTGTTTTTGTCTTATATAATACCCTTTGCCAGATTTTAAGCAACCCTTGAAATTTGTGACCTTTTGACCTCTGGTGACCTAGTTACATAATGAATCCGAATAAAATGCCTATAATCAGTTAGGGATTACCTAGACAAACATTTTGAGGTATAATATATTACATTGGGTCGATCCATTACAAAACTACAGCAATATTTCTGCCCTTGCTCTTAGAAAAATATTCAAATCGATTTTTTGAATATGCCTCCGTACTTATTGATGCAGAGTCACATTTTTTAAAAATAGTTCAGTATCGCCCCACTAAAACTGCTGTGAGATCTCTGAAATGCACTTTCTGAAAGTTTAAAATATGAGTAGGTCATTTTATACCATTGTTTTTTTCTAATATGTTACCCTATGCCAGATTTTAAGCAACTTTTGAAATTTGTGACCTTTTGACCTCTGGTGACCTAGTCACATAATGATTCTGAATAAAATGCATATACTCAGTTAGCGGTTACCTAAACAAACATTTTTTAGGTATAATTTGTTAAATTTGATCAAACTATCGTGATACGTTTCGTTTTACGTAAGTTCGTAAGTTCGTTAATAACGTAAGTTTGTGTTGTTGTGAGTCGTTTTTGTTTCACCTTCCCCCAAATTTCGGTTTTCAGTTTTACCACACCCTTTCATGTTTGACGGCTGAAAGCTTCCAGAAAGCTACTCATTTGAAAGTGCTATCACCTCAATTCATTAACTTTAGGCATCAAACTAACAAAAAATCAACATGAACCTTTGCCACCTGAGATGGTACCCGATCGTCAAATTTTAGGCTTTGGCCCATGTACTACAATGCCCAGGGCCCCGCGACATCTAAATCCGGCACTGTTCACAACAAATCACAGTCATATGAAAAATAAAAGTACTGATTATTTTCTTGTTCCTCCTTCTCCTCCACCCTCTGACTATATTATGCCTGTTATTAAGATCCTTCGTAATGATGTTTTCTTTGCCCTTTCTGACCTAGATCCTTGGAAGGCTTACGGTTCTGACGACGGAGTCCCTCCTATTGTTCTCAAAAACTGTGCTTCTGTGCTTGCATACTGCCTGGTCAAACTTTTCCGTCTTTGTCTACCTACTTCCACCTTTCCTTCCTGCTGGAAGTTTGCTCACATCCAACCTGTTCCTAAGAAGGGTGACCGTTCTAATCCTTCAAACTACCGTCCTATAGCTTTGACCTCCTGCCTTTCTAAAGTGTTTGAATCTATACTTAATAAGAAGATTCTTAAGCATCTATCTGCTCACAATCTTCTATCTGGTCGTTAGTACGGTTTCCGTAAAGGGCGATCTACTGGCCATCTTCTAGCTTTCCTAACTGAATCTTGGTCATCCCCCTTTAGGGGTTTCGGTGAAACCTTTGCTGTTGCCCTTGACATATCAAAAGCTTTTGATAGAGTCTAGCACAAATCTTTAATTTCCAAACTACCCTCATTCGGTTTCTATCCTTCTCTCTGTATCTTCATCTTAAGTTTCCTTTCAAACCGTTCTATTGCAGCTACTGTAGACGGAAATTGTTCTTCTCCTAAATCTATCAATAGTGGTGTTCTCCAGGGTTATGTCCTATCACCCACTCTCTTTCTATTAATTATTAATGATCTTCTAAGTCTAACTCAAAGCCCTATCCACTCCTGCGATGCTGATTCTACCCTGCATTTTTAGACGTCCAACTCAACAGGAACTAAGTGATTCACGGGGAGATGCCACCGAGCGCCTAACTTCTGATCTTTCTATTTCTGATTGGGGCAAAGCAGGCCTTGTTTTGTTCAATGCCTCAAAAACACAATTTCTTCACCTATATACTCGACAAAACCTACCAGATAACTATCCCCTCTTCTTCAATGACACTCAACTATTTCCTTCTTCTACAATGAACATTCTTGGACTATCTTTTACTAAAAATCTGAACTGGAAATCTCATATCTCATCTCTTGCTAAAACAGCTTCTAAGAAGCTGTTTTCTAGCTTATAAGAAGCTTCTAAGAAGCTAAGAAGTCCTAAGAAGGACTAAGGTGTCCTGTGGCGTCTGCGTCCTTTTTTTTCTCCCTCCCAGTTGCTTGCTCTCTACAGGGGCCTTATCCGCCCATGTATGGAGTATGTCTCACATGTTTGGGGAGGAACCACTCATACAGCTCTCCTAAACAGGGTTGAGTTAAAAGCTTTTCGTCTCATCAACTCCCCTCCTCTGACTGTCTTCAATCTTTAAATGACCGCCGCAATGTTGCTTCTTTTGCTATCTTCTACCGTTATTTGCATGCTCATTGTTCTTCTGAACTTGTTAACTGCATGCCCCCCCCCCCCCTTCCGCGGCCTCGCTGCACAAGACTTTCTACTCATTCTCATCCCTATTCTGTCCATCTTCCTAATGCATGAGTTAATCAGTATCTTTAATCTTTCGTCCCTTTCTTTGGTAAACTCTGGAACTTTCTTCCTGTTTCTATTTTTCCACCTTCCTATGACTTAAATTTATTCAAGAGAAGAGTGACAAGACACCTCCCGAACTAAATTGGCCCACCCCTTTTTTTATTATCTTTCTGTCTTCTTTATAAGGTCTGGCAACTAAGCGGGCTTTGTGTTACCTCTTTTTGTTGTGCCCTTGGCCAGTCCTTTGTGATGTAAAACAAATAAAAAAAATAAAAGACTATTGGAATCTCAAAATAAACAGAGTACAGCTTTTGTGAAAAAAGTCAGTGTCAGTGAAAAGGCTCAAGAAGCAAGTTATTTGGTAGCAGAAATTATTGCACAGAAAAGGAAAAGTCACACATTTGGTGAGAACCTAATAATGCCATGATGTAAAATTATAGTGGGTAAAATTCTGGGACAAGATGTAGTACGCGAAATTGAAAATGTTCCACTTTCAAACTGTACAATAAGTCAACGTATTGATGACATGTCACATGACGCTGAAGAAGTTTTGTGTGATAAACTGAAAAATTGCAGTTTTTATATCCAAGTTGATGAGTCAACAGATCTTATATATAAAAGTCACGTTGTAGCTTTTGTAAGATTTGTCAAAGAGGGTGAAATTCAAGAAAACTTCTTCTGTTGCAATGAACTGCCTGAGACAAGCAAAGGAACATATATATTCAATATTTTGTCCACATAAGAGGTCTCTCCTGGAAGAACTGTATTGGCATCTGTACTGATGGTGCTCCATCAATGGTTGGCTCCATAAGAGGTTTTGTTTCTCTTGTAAAACAAGCAAATGCTGATGTTGTCTCAACACACTGCTTTCTTCACAGAGAAGTGCTGATTTCAAAATCTCTTGGAGATGAATAAAAAAAATATTTTTGATGATGCTACACAAATTGTCAACTTTATTAAACAAAGACCAGTTCACTCCAAAATTATTAAAAAGATGTGTGAAAACATGGAAAAGAAGCACATAAATTTCTTGCTACATACAGAAATCCGGTGGCTGAGTAGAGGAAGAGTTCTAAATTAGGTGTTTGAGCTGAAATATGAAATTGCAAGAATACTTTCAAGAAAACAATAGACCAGATTTTGTCAAGTGTTTTGAAGATGAAAAATGGTTGCAGAGGCTAGCTTACTTAGCAGACATTTTTAATCACATTAATCAGCTGAACAAGTCACTGCAAGGCCCTGGAGAAAATGTATTGACTTCAAGTGACAAGATTCTTGGATTTCAAAAAAAGATTGAATCTTTGGAAAAATCATGTTGCAAAAAGGAAATCTTGAGATGTTTCAACTACTGCTGGGGCTTAAAAGTGAAGAAGGATATAAGCAAATTTCAGGTCTTATTGAAACCCACCTGGAAGAATTGTGGATCAAAATCGAACATTATTTTCCCTCCCTTGCAACACAAGTGTATGATTGGGTGAGGGATCCATAATCTGAATCTTCTGCTCAACCTGAGAACTTGACTTTAAGAGAAGAGGAAGAACTTTGTAAGTTGCAGTCTGATCGTACACTCAAGATGAGATTTACTGACTTATCCCTGGACAAGTTCTGGATTTCTGTGAAAGAAAATTATCCTGCCATTCATAGGAAATCAATAAATATACTGCTGCAATTTTCAAGCTCTTACATGTGTGAGCAAGCATTTTCTTATTTAACAAGTATCTAGAGCAAAGACATAAATCATCTCCTTTCAATTGAAGATGAAATCCGTGTATGTTTATCTAAAGTTCGACCCCGAATTAAGTATCTGTGTACCAAAAGACAACCACAGGTTTCACATTAGAGAATCAAATTTAAATATCTAAATTGGCTTCAAAAATAACATTTCCTTGACCCATATATTTGTTCATATGACATCTTACCTTCATTTATCTCATGTCTTTTCAACATTATCAATAAACGATTAAGTTATTGTGATTGTTATTATCTGTTTTCGTGTTGTTTTATGTGTTATGATATTGATTATTTATGTTTATTCTTTTGTGTTTACAGATTTGGTTGATTTTTTTTGTGTGAATGAAAACCTCCGTATGAAGGTCTCTTGAACAAATAGTTTGATTTCAGTTATGTATTTTTTTTTTTTTTGCATTGTCAATAAACTTAAGAAAAACGTAACTTATTTATTGCTTAAACCAGTTATCAAAAAAATGTATATATATTGTTTTCCTTATGAACTTTAAGTTTATAAAAGAGAATGAAAGATATTAATAATGATAAGTAAGATTTTTTATGTAGGGGTTCCCTGGGACATGAAAATTATTACAAGGGTTTCGCATGAGTAAAAAGGTTGAGAAACGCTTAGACTTAGCTGTCAGACAGCTAGGTCTAAGACTCAACATATAAGTATAAATCCAAAACTGATAAGTGGAAGGAAAAATATAAGAAAAGTATAGCTCCCCTACCGTAGATAACACTAAAGTCACGAGGACAATGTATTATTCGATATACAGACGTCTGGTGGCGTTAATACTTACATTTCTACATCCATGATGTCAGGAAAGTTAGAAGGGGCTATCTGGAGAGTCTGTATCATTTTGTGTCTTCATCTGTGTCATATTATGGCTATAAATGAACAAATTACCAAAATATCAACCGAATGGCGACCAACACTAAGATCGCCAGCTAGTGCTTATGTTATGAGTGTCCTCCCGCCGTCGTCGTCGCCCGAAAAAAAACGAGTAGTGAAATTTGAAACCGTATATACTTCCAGATACAAAGCATAAAGCAACACTGAAACAGGGTAGATTATACATCAATCAATCAATCATTGGGGGCATACGCCGGGGGGCGCGTCGCCTCGCCCACCCTACGACGCCACTCCCGGGGGTCACCACGCGCGAGTTCCCATGCAGGCTCCTTTCCCATACCAAGCAGCTCCCGACAAAAAACATCAACTTGCCCCAGCCACGAGCCTTGTGGGCGCCCCCTTGGCCTCCTCCACGCCGGATTGTCTCTTACAGATACAACCCGATGGGAAGGATCGGTTTCAGGGTAGCGTGCCACATGCCCATATAGCCGAAGTTGGCGCTGACGGACTATTCAGGTTATAGGCCTCGATTCAGTCTCACGGTGCAATCGCTGATTTGACACGTAATCATCCCAGCGATACCCCATGATTCTGCGAAGACACTTATTACCAAAGGCATTGATTCGTCTCTTCAAGTCACTATTTAGTGTCCATGTCTCACAACCATAGAGTAAGACAGGGATCACAAGCGACTTGAAGATCCGGATCTTTGTCCTCCTGCACAGGTACCGACAACGCCAAATACTCCCGATGAGCGAGTCCATAACACCGTGGGCTATGCCAATCCGTCGTAAGACTTCTTGACGTGACCCGCCGTCATTATGGACTGCGCTACCAAGGTATGTAAAGCTTTCCAAGATCTCAATGTCCTCGCCACACGCATGAACAGACTGTACTGCTTCATCTAGTAGGTCTCCAAATACCTGGACCTTGGTCTTGAGCCAGGAGACCTCAAGTCCCAAAGGCTTTGCCTCCTCGTGCAGCGCCTCGAGAGCAATCACCAGGACCTCCAGCGACTCAGCAAAGATTACTGCATCATCGGCAAAAACAAGATCAGTGATCTTGGTGTTGCCGACGGATGCTGCACAAGCACTTTGATCTACAACCTTGTCCAATACCCAGTCCATACAAGCGTTGAAAAGTGATGGGGCAAGAACGCACCCCTGCCTCACTCCTGTATTCACAGGAAAGAAGCTGGATACACCTGCCCCACACTTCACAGCACTCTCAGTCCCAGAATACAGACCAGTTATCAAACCAATAGTCCTTGCAGGAATCCCTCGAAGTCGCAGAAGATCCCAGAATGACTCACGATGCACTGAGTCAAACGCCTTCTTGAGATCAACATAGGCTGCAAGCATCCCCTGTCGAAACTCACGTCGGCGTTCCACCAGGACACGAAGCGCTAAAATACGGTCCTTTGTTGACTTACCAGGCGTGAACCCAGACTGCTGAGGTCTCTGATGCTTCACCAGATGACTGCGAATTCGTGTCAGCAATAGATGGGCAAGCACCTTGCCTGGTACGCTGAGCAGTGTAATACCGCGGTAATTGTTGCAGTCCTGACGGTCCCCTTTCCCTTTCCAGATAGGGACGACCAGCCCCCTTTTCCAGTCAGGAGGAATGGTACCTGATTGCCACACGGCAGTCAGGACAGCATGCAACCCGCGGATCATGGCCTCACCCCCAGCTTTGAGGAGCTCCGCACTGATATTACAAACACCAGCTGCCTTTCCACCCTTCAACTTTGCTACAGCCTCTCTGACTTCGTCAAGAGAGGGTGCGGTTTCGTCAATGGGAGGATCGGCATCCACTGCCTGTAACCCAGTGGTGTGAAGCTGCTCAGTTGATTATACAGGCATGATATAAAATACTGTGTATCATCTTCAGTGGCACATAAAAATCAGTAGTGATGCTATAATTCGTAATATTTGGCGGCTGGCGATATGACTGCAGGTGGCGACTTGACTGTTATCTACAGTAACGGTACGATGGAAATTAATAGCCCCCTTACGATAGAAATAGCCCCCGGCTACGGGCATGCTATTATTATAGTCACTGTTGGAACGTTTCTACAAGATTCATATTAGAAAGAATGTAAATTGTATGGGTATACTATATTTAATTCTAGTAAATCAAATAATTTTATTTGTTATGCTTATCATATATTTCAAATGTAAAACTTTTAAACATTTAAACAATAAACTTGAAATTATTCAATATTATGATCAATAAAAAGATCACATATATCATATTTCGAGATATCTATTACTTAAGATTTATATTTATGCAGGATTCAAAAATATCTGATAGGATATACATTTTTACAATAATTTATCCATCATAAAGTCTTAGCAGGTTAGGAATGATCTTGTTGCAAGACGAGATAGCATCCACATGGAGGATGGCCGGCACAACGAAGACCGCTTTGTACAGTATAATAAAATCACTGTAATTGCCTATAACTAACTGAACTGTGTAACTTTATATACATAATAACCTAGGGCCCTGCCTGAAATGTGCTATTTGCTTTAAATTATATCGCTCCATTCAAGCAACCGTATTTTGAATATAAACCATATATTCCCGTCACAAAAATGTAAATAAAAAAAGAAACGTGAATTTGTTTGTTCCGGGAAGTTGGGAACATAGGGAACTCTGTAGTGTAAGGGTTAGCACGCTCGGCCTACAACTGAGAAGTCCCGGGTTCGATCCCCGGGCGGAGCGAAGACAGACGGCGATCTTCTTAAAGCCCGAGCTCCTCTCCACACAGCAGTGAATGGGTACCGGGTGTCAGCCGGGGGTTTGTGCCCCGCCTCCCGGGGTGATGGCTTCGGCCAACACTGAGGGATGCCGTTGATAAAGCTATACCCCAAAACACCATCGGATCGGATTGGGTAGGCGGACGCTGGACGGCCCCAGTCGACGGCGGATATGACGGACGAGAGATGGACAATGCGGACGTAAAAATGTCCAGTCCGTCCCGTCCGCATTTGCGAAATCATGTCCGCACATGAGGACGTCACGGACGTAAGAGGGCCGTCCGTCACACGTCCGTTTGCCGGCAGGGACACACACACACACATGCGTAACGTGCGTGTTCCCTCATAGGGAAATCACGCCTAGTAGACATCCACTACTGTTTACATTTTTTTTCGTCTTTGGACACAGATATAAACACTCTCTGGTGTTTTAATTCTGGTGTTTTAGTAGATTTACTGTCTCTCCCTCTCTCTCCCCTCTACGTATATGTAAATTTCCTAGTTCTCGAAAAATTAAGAGACAGGGCCAAGTGTGTGTGTGTGTGTGTGTGTGTGTATCCTAACGACAACATCCCGTCATAACGTGTTCATTGTGGAAAATGAAGTGTGAATATGGCGAGAGAGGAAAAGGAAAAGGATGGCAACGACGAAAAGAAGGAGAAAAGCGAAAGAAGTAGAAGGAGGAGAACATGCGGGTCAAGAATACTAGTTCTGGATAACTTTCTAAAGCAAGCAATCAAGAAGCCTACTAGGGGAGACAATATTCTAGATTAAGTACTAACAAACAGGGAAAATTTTGTTACGGAGGTTGAAGTTGAAGGTCAGTTAGATAAATTAAATGAAGAGACAGAAATTAGAGGTTTAAGTCACCAGGACCAGATGAAGTTTATCCCAGAATATTGATATAATGCAAATAAGTTGTTAGTAATTCGTTAGTGCATTTTTCAGGAAATTCGGTTAATTTAGAGGAGATGTCTTTGATATGGAAGAAAGATGATGTAGTCCCCATATTTAAGAAGGCTGATAGAGGATTAATGTCAAATTATGGACCCGTTAAGCCCCGTTCACACTGTGCCGACTCTGGACCACGACAACCCAGCGATTTTAGGATTTGACAAGTCGGTTCCAACGCTCCGAGAAGGGGGGGGGGTATTTTTTTGGTGTCTTGGTGTCGGCGAGTATGATTGCCGACGGTCGTTTCCTGTCTGGGACATTCGTCTAACTAGTTACCAGCATGTCGGCGACATGTTGGCAACTAGTCTCAAAACGAGTTTCAACGGTATTTTTTTTAACTGGCGCTATGTCTACGACAACCACGACTCTGCCAACCGATTGGCCGACAGTCGCAGACGGTCTTGACGACAGTCATGCAGACGGTCGCCGACTGTCGGCAAGACTCTGTGCAGTGGTTGGCTGACCAGTTGGCCAACAGTTGCCAAGGAGTTGGCCGACGGTCTTCCCTACGGTTTTCCCGATTGTCTTGGTGTCAGTCTTGCCAACTGTCGCTGAATTAGCCAGATTTTTCTTCAAAAGGATATTTTGGCCACAGACATCTGCCAAGTATTTTGTTACTGTCGTCGATTCTTACCCAGATTTTCCTCCAAAAGGATACTTTGACCAACATCCCGACATAGTGTTATCCGATATTTCTGAGCCGAAAGTCGTCACAAGTGTCCTTCATTAGACGAGGACAGAGAGAGAGAGAGAGAGGGAGAGAGAGAGAGAGAGAGAGAGAGAGAGAGAGAGAGAGAGGAGAGAGAGAGAGAGGGAGGAAGAGAGGGAGGAGAGAGAGAGAGAGAGAGAGAGGAGAGGAAGAGAGAGAGAGAGAGAGGAGAGGAAGGAGAGAGAAGAAGAGAGAGAGGAGGAGAGAGAGAGAGAGAGAGAGAGAGAGAAGAGAGAGAGAGAGAGAGAGAGAGAGAGAGAGAGAGAGAGAGAGAGAGAGAGAGAGAGGAGAGAGAGAGAGAGAGAGAGAGAGAGAGAGAGAGAGAGGAGAGAGAGAGAGAGAGAGGAGAGGAGAGAGAGAGAGAGAGAGAGAGAGAGAGAGAGAGAGAGAGAGAGAGAGAGAGAGAGAGGAGGAGGAGAGGAGAGAGAGAGAGGAGAGAGAGAGAGAAGAGAGAGAGAGAGAGAGAGAGAGAGAGAGAAGAGAAGAGAAGAGAAGAGAAGAGAGAGAAGAGAGAGAGAGGAGAGGAGAGAGAGAGAGAGAGAGAGGAGAGAGAGAGTAACAAAAGCCACATTGAAAATAATCACCCTTACTTTGATTTCCTATCTCACTACTTTCATCATTATCATCAACCATTTCAACATCATTATTAATTTTTCTCACACATACAATATGACCTTTACTATCTCCTTCCATGAAACTAACCTTGAATTAGAGACATACAATATTACCTGGAGACTTCATAACTACACCATCAACATCACACCATAACAACACAACCTTAACACTTCACTGAACACTGTGTACTGCTATAGGAGTGAAAGAGTTAACCCTTTCTTACACGTTCAAAGGTGTGACGAAAGGTGTAAGGAGATAAGATAATACCACGAACACTTAAGTACTGATAAAAGTACTTAGTGGCGCAAGGTGATAGGTAGTAAGGTCCTTTATTTTGTTGCTATGAGGTGTGAAGTTTATGAGGAAGGAAGGTAATAAAAACGGGACTTTACTTATTTTTTACATCACATGAACTGGCCAAGGGCAAAATAAAGAAGTAACCAAAAGCCCGCAAGCTGCCAGATCCTATAAACTATAAAGAAGACAGTAAGATATTATAGAAAACATGGTGGGCCAATATATTTCGGGAGGTGCCTTGACATTCCTCTCATGAAACAAATTAAGTCGTAGGAAAATGGAAAAATTGAACCAGGAAGAGAGTTTCAGAGTTTACCAGTGAAAATGATGAAAGAATGAAGATACTGGTTAACTCTTGTATTAAGCCTCATGATGTGCTGCTTCAAGGCACCCATTGTAGGTGGAAGCTTGTCACTTTCTGCCATGTATGTACTTGCAGAATAGGTGCCAGCGTAGATTAGGAATGCTTGAGATCTAAATGCCCTTCAGACAGTATGCCTGGCATACAAGCCTGGCCAAGGTTTGCAGGACATTCTCGCTCACACCTGTGTCATCACATAGCATGGATAGAGCACTGATAATGTCATCGTCAGCATCTAGGAACAGCTTGAACCAGGTCAGTTTGCCTATTCGTGCAAAGCGACCAGTGTTGTCGGCCCCAGAGAATGCGTGCAATGCTGGCAAAGCTTTTGCCTTCGCTGGTTCCAGAACTGTCCATATTGGCTTGATGTGAAGCGCCCCTGAAGTCATGGAGATTGAGGTGTTCTTTGGCAGCACATCATAATTCGCTATGAGCAGGACAAGAACATCGGTATCAGGAGAGAAGAACGTCATTTCCACATTCCTTGAGGAGTGGGCAGTTGCAGCGACTCCCAGGCTTATCATCAGCGTGTCTGCTTCCTCGTGGTTGTTGTGAGGGAAGTGACCGACATCCTTGCTGCTTCTTGTGTGGCCTGCGGCAGATGTGATGATCAGCTGGGACGAATCTTTGTTGTAGTCCAGTGTTTTCTGAGCCAGATACTCTGTGAGATCGGCCTTTGTCTGGTCATGTGACAAGAAGCGACTCATCATGATGTGTTTGATTCTGGTCTCATCTTGTACTTGATACTGTACTGCCGTACTGGGTCCCTCCCAAGTCATTCAGGTCTTGTCAGGGCATTAAGATCTCAAGCATTCCTGATCTACGCTGGCACCTATTGGCACCTATTCTGCAAGTACATGGCAGAAAGTGACAAGCTGCCACCTACAATGGGTGCCTTGAAGCAGCACATCATGAGGACACATGTGCAAGCACGAATCTGGGGTCAGGCTTCTCTTCCCCATCAGGATCTGCTGGACCCGCTTCAGAATGGGTATCACAAGGGTGATGATGGCCAGCTAAAACCAACGACCACAAGCCTTTCCCCAGCAGCCAAGGCCATTCTGGAGATGGTGAGATGTCATTGCAAAAAAGACTGCTCGTCCCAGCGCTGCTTGTGCAAGTCCAAGGCCTTACCTTGCACAGATATGTGTTTGTGCAGCGCACAGTGTGACAATGACGATGATGCTGTGTACAACTACTGTGATTCTGATGATGAGATTGACAGTGACAATTAATTAAATATGTACTATTACTGTGCCGAGAATACTTTTTGAACATTTTCTTGATTAACTGAATGAAGGCTGTGAGTCCTAGTTGTGTGCTGACCTAAAGCCTATGATTAAACTGTACAACTGGTGCCTGCAAGAATTGCTTGGGGTCAGGAGATCTACATGTAACGATGTTTGCTATATTGAGAGTGGTTACCTCCCCCCTACAACAACAAGTCAAGAATAAGCAACATATATTTTTTCAATAAGATGTGGTGAGAGAGACAGACAATGAGAGATGACCCCCTTGTGTTGGCAATACCCTTAGCGATAGACGGCAACATGGCGACATCCAGGCTCATTGGACAGTACTTAACGAGTGACGTGGGGAAACCGGAAGAAGATAGACAGGAATTAGTAGCAAACATTGTTAACAGCGACTTATCTAGGTGTAAGACATACTGTGAATTGAATCCAGGATTTGATGTAAATTTTGTGTATAGATATAAGCATACGATAAACGAAACACATAGGATTGCGTTCACAAGGTTTAGGTGAGCGGACACAACCTGGCGTTCGAGACGGGTCGCTGGAACAGGCGAGGAAGAGGAAGGTTGCCCATGGAGGAACGTGTGTGCCCGTATGGCCAAATACAGACCGAGATGCATGTCGTGCAACACTGTCCCAACACACGACACATCAGGCAAATGTACCACTTTAACATTATTGAAGACTTTATTTTCTGAACAATTAGAGCCTGCAGTAGTATGTAAAGTTATTTATGAAATTTTTGACGTATATAATTGATGATTTATATTTTTTCATGAACGGTCATATTTCAGTTTTGATGAAATTTATTATTTGCGTTGGACTACAGTAGTTATATTGAGGTGAATCCTAAGTAAATGTCATTAGAATTTTTTTATTGATTCATTTTAAATTATTTACTGTTGTTTTGTTTTTATTGAGTTAAGAACATAAGAACATAAGAAGATAAGGAACTACAAGAGGCCGTGAGACCTACACGAGGTATTTCCTGGAGTTATATTTCCTTCTATTGAGTTTTATTGATTTTGTAAATTTTCATGAAATTTATTTCATCTTGATCTGTTATATTTTAGTCTGGTGAAAGATATTATTTGCGTTGAACTACAGTACTTATTTGTACACTATTTGGAGTGGTTCGTAAGTAAATGTCATTATAAACTGTATTTATTGATATATATGAAATTGATTTGTATCTATTTTATTTTCTAATGTTTTTATTTGAGTTATACTTTTATCTATTGAGATACACTGATTTTGTAACTTTTATTGAGTTATTCTAGCATGAATTGTGTTATTTTAGTCTTGGTAAAATTTATGATTTGCGTTGGACTAAAATGATTATCTTGAACTGGTTCCTTAAAGTCAATGTCTTTAGTGGCCACTCACTAGGCGGAAGTGCGCAGCACGTCGCAGATCTTAAACAAGGTAAGTTATAGCTTTTATGTCCCTGGTTTAAGATCTGCGACGTGCGCAGCACGTCGCAGATCTTAAACAAGGTGGTTATAGCTTTTATGTCCCTGGTTTAAGATCTGCGACGTGCTGCGCACGTCGCAGATCTTAAACAAGGTAGGTTATACCTGTTCTGACCCAGGTTTAAGATCTGCGCCGTGCGCAGCACGTCGCAGATCTTAAACAAGCTAGGTCATACCTGTTCTGACCCAGGTTGAAGATCTGGGACGTGCTGCGCACGTCGCAGATCTTAAACAAGCTAGACACGATTTTGTATGAGAAGTGACCTGTACGGCGTCTGGCGGACTTAATGTTGGTGTTACGGCAATGTCGAGGGTACATTTCCGATAGAGTTTTCTGCACTCTACAACTTGGTCCTCAGTGAAATTTATCGAATCTCGAGCTTAAGGGTCTTCTCTGTGGGTTTAAAGTGAATTATAGTGGTTTTCTGGAGAGCTTCGTGGTGTCTGGCGGAGTTAGTGTAGGTCTGAATGAAATGTTGCGACAACACTTCCGATAGAACTTGTGCCCCTCTACAACTTTGTCATCAGTGAAATTTTTTGAATCGCGACCGTAAGTGGCTTTTCTGTACGATAAACCCCGCTGAGCCTGCCCCGCCCCACCCCGCATAAATCCACGCTATATATATATAATAGAGGAACGTGAGCTGGGCTTAGACCGTTTTTTTCGATCTGTCGCTTTTATTTGAAATGTAACGGCCTACAGTTGGAATACATGTTTTGTTGTACGTCCGTTGCCGGTCCTGCGGAAACCATCATCAACGGTCTGTGATTTTTGGTTCTCGAGTTGCAACGTATGGATTTTACGGTGTTTTGGTTGTGACGCGTTCATTGGACATTTAAGGGCAAACGTTTGGAATACATGTTTTGTTGAATGGCTAGTGCCGGTCTAGTGGAAACCATCAACAATGGTCTGAGACTCTTGGTTCGCGAGTTGCCACGTATGAATTTTACGATTTTTTCGCTGTGACGCGTTTATGCGACTTTTGTCGGTCCAATGACCGTTAACATATTTGAAGCAACATAAGATTTACAATCTTTTGTTTTTCATGTACAAACGCTCTACGATTTACGGTTTGGGAGTTAGAATAGGAATATTAGCTTCCGGATCAACAAATATTTATTATTAATTAGAATTTATAATATTTTTAGCACATTAATACAACATTTTCGCTAGAGTTTTCTACGCTCTACAACTTTGTCCTCAGTAAAATTTGTCGAATCTCGAACTTAAGTGGCTTTACTGTGAGTTTAAAGTGAATTATTGTGGTTTTCAGGTGAGCTTCGTGGCGTGTGGCGGACTTAGTGTAGGTCTGAATGAAATGCTGACGCCACACTTCCGATAGAACTTGTGGCCCTCTACAACTTTGTCATCTGTGAAATTTCTTGAATCTCGACCGTAAGTGGCTTTACTGTACGAAAAACCCCTCTGAGCCTGCCCCGCCCCGCCCCGCATAAATCCCCGCTATATATATTATATAATAGAGGAACGTGAGCTGGGCTTAGACCGTTTTTTTCGATCTGTCGCT
>JACEEZ010011169.1:172500-175000 GCA_016584305.1 Chionoecetes opilio
GGATTCCCCCCAAATAGTACAAGAATAGGTGTATTACCTGCATAGTCCGTCAGTGCCAACTTCGGCTATATGGGCATGTGGCACGTTACCCTGAAACCGATCTTTCCCACTGGGTTGTATCTGTAAGTGACAATCCGGCGTGGAGGAGGTTAAAGGGGCGCCCACAAGGCTCGTGGCTGGGGCAAGTTGATGTTTCTTCTTCTTTTTTTGGATTGCCATCCACGGATGGATGACGTGTTCCATACTGCACTGGTGGCGGCCCACAGGTGATTAGGGCCACAAAGTTTTTCGTTGTGGTTATGGGGACAGGTTGATGCGTCGTGTTGTTATGTGTTTCTGCAGGGTAAAGTCACCCATACGAATCAGCTGCACTGCGACGTGATCTGGATTTAAGTACTGGATATTTGCTTCCAAGTTCCGTAATTTTACTACCTCATTCTGCATGTCGCACATGTTCTTAAGAAGGGTGCGAAGGTATGAGATCGGGAGAGTCACTGCCTTTCTGTCAGAGTTGAGGTGTGACGCCTCAACACTCGTTTGACAGGTGACTTCTGCTACTGGTGTCCGTGGTTTTGGTGGCGGCGGCTAGTGCTGTACCGAGAGCTCAATGTTTCTTTGATTGGCATGGGGACTCGCGCGTGGTGACCCCAGGGAGTGGTGTCGTACGGTGGGCGAGGAGACCCATCCCCCAGCATATGCACCCACTGATTGATTGTCTTTTGTTTGTTTGTCACGGCGGCTCTTCCCTGCTGATGCAGAATGATGATAACGAATGATAAAGAGAAGGTGGAGGAGAAACAGAAGAAACACCAGAGAAAGGAAGTTAATAACTACATATGAAATATAACAAGAGGTAAATAAAAAAGGAAGAAGAAGAAGAAAGAAGATAATCTATAAAGAAACGTCGATAATAAGAAGAATGCTGCTTAGAGATGAGACAAAAGAAAAAAAAGCTTATCACGAGAAAAAACGAGGCGAAAATTCAAAAGCGAAGACCATTATCGGTCTTAACTATTCCTCTTTATTTTTCTTTATTTCCTTCTTCCTCTTCTTAATTTCGCGATTTTGAAGTTTTTAGAGAGCGAGGAACCAGCTTCTGACTTCTTGCATAAACAAAAGCAAAAACAATAGAGACAACGAGAGAGAGAGAGAGAGAGAGAGAGAGAGAGAGAGAGAGAGAGAGAGAGAGAGAGAGAGAGAGAGAGAGAGAGAGAGAGAGAGAGAGAGAGAGAGAGAGAGAGAAGAGAGAGGAGAGGAGAGAAGAGAGAGAGAGAGAGAGAGAGAGAGAGAGAGAGAGAGAGAGAGAGAGAGAGATTTACAATAATATAGGCATTAATCATCAACGCCTTCCACGAGGCGTTGATAAAGTACATGGTGCGTGTCAAGCTGTGTCTCAGGTGGTGTAAGTCACATGAGCACCAACTTCGTGCCCAGTCCCTGACTGACAAGCTGGCCGCTCGTGACTCCTTTGACTTTTGGCGCGGCGTGCGAAGAATGAACACGGGCTCACACACACTTCCCCTACAAGTGGATCACGCTTTAGGGGAGGAGTGACTTTGACCACTTCGAAGGCATTCTCAACTGTTGAGGGCCGAGGAGAATGAGAATGCCCTACGTGGCGGGATGCGTGGTGTGATGCTGCAGGGTTTTCGCAGTTTGGACCACGAGGAGATGTGAAAGATCTTGCAAAGCCTTTCCACCAGCGAGGCTTGGATATAGAAGGGCTCCCTTCTGGGGCATTTAAGCCTGCGCCCCCCAGCCTGGTTACATGGCTCTGTCTCTTCATTAATGGCTGTCTGCCATCAGTACATACCCAGTATGTCTTGGCAGTGCTTATAGTGCCTTTACTTAAGAGCAAAATGAAGGACCCTGCTAACTCTGGCAATTACAGTCCCATTGCCATACCGAACGCCCTGTCCAAGATGCTGGAGAAAGTGGTGTTCCATCGTCTTGATGCCTACCTGAATACACTGGACAATCAGTTCAGTTATAAGAAGGGTATTGGCACTGACATGTGTGTGCAGACATTGAAGAATATCATACACTAATACACTTCCAGAAATTCACCTATTTATCTGTGTTTCCTGGATGCCAGAAAAGCGTTTGACAGAGTGAATTACTGGAAGCTTTTCAATTAGCTTCTCGACAGGGGTACACCTGGGTACATTATTAACCTACTAATATACCAGTACACTACACAGGAGTTTACTGTTAAGTGGGGTAATTCCTTCTCGCTGTCATTTAGAACAGCCAATGGTATTCGGCAGGGGGGGATTTTATCTCCATACCTGTATAATGTGTACACGGATGATCTCAGTGCCAACCTTCGTGATACAGGTGTCGGCTGCCACATACATGGTGGGTGCATCAACTCACTGAGCTATGCTGAAGGTATGGTACTGCTCGCATCCACTGCGGATGCATTGCAGGACCTTATCAATATGTGTCAGGTGTATGCTGCCAAACATGACATTGTCTATAACTCCACTAAGACAGAGTG
>JACEEZ010011169.1:180000-182500 GCA_016584305.1 Chionoecetes opilio
GGTCTTCACCCACCACAGGCTCTAAGGGCAAATGCCACGGAGATGAGCACCGCATGCCACGCGCAGCTTAGCGTATGCTCCCATCTTTACCTTTTACCTACCATTGAGCCCGTGACCAATTTCTCCTGATCAAGGTTTGAAGGTGGTTTTTAAATGACTTGAAGATACTGAACAAAATAAGTCCCCATGTCCCTCGCAAAAACGCAGGCTAACTCCGCCAGGGGGCAAAATCCATGATGGCCGCCGTGAAAACTAGATTGTCATATCTTCACTCATTTAATAGCAATTAATATGTTCTTGGTGTCTAAATGTATGTTTTTTTAGGTCAAGGAAAGCAATAAACACATCATAGAGTAGATTTGTGGACAAAAAGTCATTGTAATTGAATATTTTATTAAAAAAAATCACGAAAAATGTCAATAATCGTCAATAATCGTATCAAGAATATTTACTCATTGATTTACAGTTAAATTTATTAAGATATGATATCCTTATTATCATCTTTTTAATAACATGTCGTTTTGTTTACAGATTGGAAGATGTCGAGACCACCACAGAAAAGTCGCAAGCGGAGGAGTGAAGATTCAGCCATTGGTTCCTGTATCTTGTGTCATCTTGATTGTGATGAGGATCGGAACAAAACAAACCTAGATGCCTGTAACAATCTTAAGGAGTATGTAAAGCAATGGGTAGGGCTGGATATCTTTGGTTCAGTGTATGATGAAGTTGTCTGGGAAAATGGATCGAATGGTGTGTACTTCCATCAAAATTGTAAGCTGAACTTGTTCAATAGTAGAAAACTGAAGCAAGCCCTGAGTCGAAAAGAGAAATGCCATGCTGAAAATGTAGGACCTGCAGCACAGATGCAAACTGACCCCTCGTCAAGTCAAGGTCCAATTGAAACTGGTACAAGAGAAACACGTTCGATCACAGGTTTAGTACATGACAAGAACCTATGCATATGGTGTATGAAACCTGAAGACCAGAAACATCGCAGAAGAGACAAGTGGCATATCATACAACAGCTGAATGCATGGTATGCCTTCAAAAGCCACACTGTGTACTTAGAAGATCTTACCATGAGAGAACGACTGTTGACCTTTATTGAGTTAACTTCAGATCCATTTGCAGTTGAAATCCGTTAGCACCGAACATGTTGGGTAAAGTACATATCAGCCACCTCAGATACAGGAACAGATGATCCCAATCTTCATCTGCAGCATGTGCATTTATCAGAAGTGAAAGAGATGTGGTTCAAACATATTCGAGATGTTGTGCTGGAGCAGCATGAACTTCGCACATTACAGAGCCTTCTTCAAGATTATATTCAGATGCTGCGTAATTTTGGAATGAATGTTGGAGTGGTGAAATCATGCACCATCAAAACTATGATACAGGAAGAATTTCACGATCGCATAGGCTTTCATGAACGATACCAGAAGAACCACAGTGCATTGGTTTATGATACCTATTCTGGGGGTAGTTATGCAGAAGCTGCTATCAACTGCTGGGGTGTAACTGACGACCAACTGATTTCGACCGTAGCACAACGGATCAATGCACATGCATAACAGGCATAAGTGATGTCATGGCCACCTCATGTCGATGAATTGGTGGACGAGGAGGATTCGGACGAGCTCTTGTACAAATTTGTAATCTTGTTGAAGAAGCCAAGGGCTGGTGAAGACCAATAAGAGCCGGCAGTTCTGGCACTGACATCTCTGCTAACTTCATACATAACGGGGAAACAATCATCATTCAAGGTGAAGCTGGCAGTAACGCTACATGGCCTGACTCGAAGTCGAGAAATAATTGACTTAATGCATAAGTTTTCGCTTGGAATCAGCTACAAAGATGTTCTGAATCCTTATGATGCGTGGGCCAAGTTTGACATCGAAACATATAGAGCATGTCCTGATGAGCTTGCCATGGGCCAACCAGGTACAGAAGTTATGGACAATGATGACTTCAAAGACGATACTCTGACTGGAGCAAACACATCTCATCGAACCAATGTCATGTTTGTCCATCCACAAGATTTGGTGGAGACTTCTGCTGTTTCACGTCAATCTCTGAGCATTCCCACAGCCGACGATATAAAAGCCCTGTGTGCTTCTCAACATCTTGTACAGCCATACAAAACAGTTCAACGTGGTACACCAAGCATACGACTAGCAGCCAATATAGATGCCTCATTCATATGACACAAATATGCAGCGTAAGAGAAGCCTTATTCATGTATTGGCACGTCTTGATGAGAATATGAAGCCCAGAGTAGTTTCTGAACAAACCGTGGGTACCTTTGCAGGATTCCAAGCCTCTGTTCAGCCTTCAGTGGTGAAGAGCAGGCCCTATTATTTCCTGACATTCCCAAATCCACCACATAAATCAGTGGTTCATGAAGTGATGAAGAGATTAATACTTGTAGCCATAGCCAAGAACATGCCATTCATACAGCTAGTTGGTGATCAGCCTGTGTACACACTCATTGTCCAGATTA
>JACEEZ010011169.1:187500-262500 GCA_016584305.1 Chionoecetes opilio
ACAAATTAATTCATGTATATTAGCATTGAAAACCTTGGCCTGAAAAACCTATTTGTTGACACCTAGAATACATCGACAATATACACATACTAATAAAACAAATTCAAATTGTGTATCAGCCATAACGTGTTACTTGGAGTTCTTGTAACACGTTTTGAGATGAATTGGGCTACATCTTTTTTCTGTAACATCAACTTGAGTTATAATCCAGTGAAAAAAAGCTTCATGTGATTAGTGGCCAACAAGCATGATACGGTTCTCAAAAATGATGAATATTTAAATGTTTTGTCTTCATTTTTTAATAAAATAATCAATTACAATGACTGTTTGTCCACATATCCACTCTATGATGTCTATATTGCTTTCCTTGACCTAAAAAAATACATTTAGACACCAAGAACATATTAATAGCATAAATGGTGAATTATGACAAATCTAGTTTTCACGTGGACATCTTGATTTTGCTCCTCGAGTTTAGAACCCGCACTTTTGCGAGTTGACATGGGGGCTTATTTGTTCATATCCTCAAGTCATTTAAAAAACCTATTCAAACCTTTGATCAGGAGAAATTGTCACGGGCTCAATGGTAGTGTCCTCTACTTTTATATTATTCCTCAACCCATTCTTTAAACACGCCGGCTAAACTATTAAATTATTTTTATTGTTTGCTTTGAAATATTATGTCATTGTTATAGACTTTTCCTTATTTTTGTCAGTTTATTGATTTGTGCAAAATATTGACATATTGGCAAACAACTCCGAGTGGGAATACGAATGCGAATGCAGGGACGAATATTGAAAAACATGCGAATATTCGATATTGCTTATGCAATATATATGCGAATATTCGTATACTAAATATATATATTTAATATATATATATATATATATATATATATATATATATATATATATATATATATATATATATATATATATAATATATATATATAATATATATATATATATATATATATATATATATATATATATATATATATATAAATATATAAAATACTATATATATATATATAATATATATATATATATATATATATATATATATATATATATATATATATATATATATTATATATATATATATATATATATATATATATATATATATATACTATATATATATATATATATATATATATATATATATATATTATATATATATATATATATCGTTAAAAGTGATAGCTAGTTCAGCGTTTATTATTTTTTTCAAGATATTTTCTCTTTGTCTTAAGAGTGTCTTATTCTCATTAGTGATCAAGTTTATGACTTCGCCGTAGCTGGTCATTTTGCTGTATCGCGATTTCAGGTTATGAACCCTTCTTCAGCAGCGTAGAGAGATGTTTCCTCCCACAGATGTAGAGGTGAGCATGAATTAGGTCCAGCGTGAGGCGCTACTTAAGGAGTACTATACTTATATATATATATATATATATATATATATATATATATATATATATATATTATATATATATATATATATATATATATATATATATATATATATATATATATATATATGATATATATATATATTATATATATATATATATATATATATATATATATATATATATATATATATATATATATATATATATATATATATATATATATATATATATATATCATTGGGGGCATACGCCGGGGATTGCGTCGCCTCGTACACCCTACGACGCCACTCTCGGGGGTCCCCACGCGCGAGTCCCCATACAGACTCTTTTCCCATACCAAGCAGCTCTCGACAAGAAACATCAACTTACCCAAGCCACGAGCCTTGTGGGCGCCCCCTTGGCCTCCTTCACGCCGGATTGTCTCTTACAGATACAACCCGATGGGAAGAATCGGATTCAGGGTAGCGTGCCACATGCTCATATAGCCGAAGTTGGCGCTGACGGACTATTCAGGTTATAGGCCTCGATTCAGTCTGACGGTGCAATCGCTGATTTGACAAGTAATCATCCCAGCGTTACCTCATGATTCTGAAGACACTTATTACCAAAGGCATCGATTCGTCTCTTCAAGTCGCTATTTAGTGGCCATGTCCCACAACCATAAAGTAAGACAGGGATCACAAGTGACTTGAAGATCCGGTTCTTTGTCCTCCTGCACAGGTATCGACAACGCCAAATACTCCTGCTGAGCGAGTCCATAACACCGTGGGCTATGCCAATCCGCCGTAAGACTTCTTGACGTGACCCGCCGTCATTATGGACTGCGCTACCAAGGTATGTAAAACTTTCCAAGATCTCAATGTCCTCATCGCACGCATGAACAGACTGCACTGTTTCATCTAGTAAGCCTCAAAACACCTGGACCTTGGTCTTGAGCCAGGAGATCTCAAGTTCCAATCCAAAGGCGTTGTCTCCTCGTGCAGCGCCTCGAGAGCCATCACCAGGACCTCCAGCAACTCAGCAAAGATTACTGCATCATCGGCAAAAACAAGATCAGTGATCTTGGTGTTGCCGAGGGATGCTCCACAATCACTTTGATCTACAACTTTGCCCAATCAATACCCAGTATGGACTGGTGTTGAAAAGTGATGGGGCAAGGACACACCCTTGCCTCACTCATGTATTCACAGGAAAGAAGCTGGATACACCTCCCCCACACTTCACAGCACTCTCAGTCCCAGAGTACATACAGACAAATCATCAAACCAGTAGTCCTTGCAGGAATACCGCGAAGTCGCAGAAGGTCCCAGAGGGACTCACGATGCACTGAGTCAAATGCCTTCTTGAGATCAACATAGGCTGCAAGCATCCCATGTTGAAACTCACGTCGGCGTTCCACCAGGACACGAAGCGCTAGCATACGGTCCGTTGTTGACTTTCCAGGCGTAAACCCAGACTGCTGAAGTCTCTGGTTAGAATCAGTGCAGAGAAGGATGACCAAAATGATTCATGGAATGCGTAACCTAGTTATGAGAAGAGATTGAAACTATAAAATTTACACTCACTCGAGAGGCGTAGAGTAAGGGGCGATCTGATAGAAGTTTTTAAGTGGATAAACGGATACAATGTAGGCGATGTAGGAAAAGTTCTTAAGGTTAGTAAGCAGAGTAGAACGAGAAGTAACGGATTCAAGCTGGAAAAGCGTAGATTTAAAAAGGAAATTGGGAGAAACTGGTTCACAAATAGGGTGGTGAATGATTGGAATGGACTAAGTCGTCAGGTGGTCAATGCGGAGTTTGCATGCAATAGTTTTAAGGGCTTGTAAATATCTTTCAGTTTCAGTGGGGCTTGAAGGAGGTAAATACATAGAATACGCAGGAGAATTGATTAAGTAATTAGGGGGATTTCCATCAAGTATATTTTGGTTCTCATCTCTTTTTAGGAAGTGATCGTTAAATTTATTTGACATTTCAGGGCATTGTGCCCTGAAATGTTTTGGTTTTAGTTTGATTTTATGTTTCTTTGTTATGTTGGAATTTTTACCAAGTATAGAGTTAATAGATTTCCAGTGAGATTTTGGATTTCCTTGGTTGTCTTTTAATTGTTTTTTGTAATAGTTGTTTTTTGCTGTTCTTAGAATTGTTGTCAACTTATTTCGGTATTGCTTATACTGTTCCTTGAATGTTAAAGGCCATTTATGTGAAAGTCTCTCTAGTCTGTGTTTTTCTTTAATACTGTTTCTTAATGCTAATGTAATGTATGTGCTTCGTTCCTTTTTATTATTTACAGAAATTCTTCTTTCTGGAAAATGTTTTTGAAACAAACTGTCGATTTTAAGAAAAAATGCTTAAATATGCTTCATTAGGACAGTTTAACTGTAATACGTCAGCCCAATTCACCTGTGAGAGATCGATACCAAAGTTATTTAATGTAGTCTGTGTTACAATTCTTTTATTAATATATACTGGGTCAGTTTGTCTTGGATAAAATAGCTTAAATTGAGAAACAACTGGATAATGATCACTTATGTCTGTTTGTATTATGTAATTATTAGAATTTGATTCAATATGTGATGCCCAAATATGAGCAATTAATGTGGCGGTTGTATCTGTAATTCTGGTAGATCTTGTGATTAGGGGAAATAAAGAAAAGGAAATCATCAAATTAAAGAATTCAAATACATACCTATCGTTATGCTTTAACAAATCCAAGTTAAAGTCCCCGAAAACATGAATACTAAAGTATTTTTTATCGTTAGCTGTAACAAGAATGTCATTCAAAGTGTCAATTTTTTTTTTATTACCTCCAGGAGGCCTATACACACATATAAATAAATATTTTCTATAATTATCAGTACACTCATCACCTAAACATTCTAAGTAAGACTCGACAAGGCAAAATTCATTTGATATGGTAGAATGATGGTCATCAGAAATATACATGGCTACACCTCCGCCGTATCTATTTCTACACATGATAAACATTTTGTATCCTGGTAATTGGTATAATTTGACAAGGTCAGGGTCAAGTCTAGTTTCAGTAAATCCTATTATATCAAACTTTACACCTGTATTTGCTCAAAATAAGTCGAAAAAAAGCTGTAAATTAGTGGGTACAGACCTAATGTTCATATTTAGTAATGCAATTATGTTAGTGTCATTATGTGGATATAAAGTATCCAAAAATACATAATTTGACTTGGGGATATTGTGATATGTTGAAAGTAAACAAGGCTGATTTACGTCTAACTCATTGTTGTATTTGTCTTTTAATAAATAAAAAGGGTCAAACGTGAGTGTGTGAGTGTGTGTGTGTGTGTGTGTGTGTGTGTGTGTGTGTGTGTGTGTGTGTGTGTGTGCGTGTGAGTGTGTGCTTGTGTGTACGTATCTGTGTGTGTGTCTGTCTGTGTGTGTTCGTGTGATGTGTGTGTGTGTGTGTGTGTGTGTGTGTGTGTGTGTGTGTGTGTGTGTGTGTGTGTGTGTGTGTGTGTGTGTGTGTGTGTGTGTGTGTGTGTGTGTGTGTGTGTGTGTGTGTGTGTGTGTGTGTGTGTGTGTGTGTGTGTGTGTGTGTGTGTGTGTGTGTGTGTGTGTGTGTGTGTGTATTCCATGATCTTTAATGGACTAGTTACTGAATGACCTTCGTTGCCTGGCGTTGGTCCATTATTTATAAATTCCTTCAATTATCTTTGTGTCGGTCGGTCTGTGTGTCTCTCCCTCTGTTTATTTGTCTATCTGTGTGTGTTTGTGCTCGTCTATCTGTCTATTTCTCTATTTATTTCCATGCTTGGTTGTCTGCCTGTATCTCTAACCTCCTTCTTTCTCTCCTTTCCCTCCCTGCCTTCCTCCCTTTCGTCTTGCGTGCCTGCTTGCCCAACTGTCCTCAGCTCCATAATTACTCCTCACGTGACTCCTGAATTAACTCGCTCGTATAAGCATTCAGTGTCCTTGTTATCTACTCGATGTCCTTCCATCCCTTCCTTCCTTATATGTTCCTTCTCTGTATTTCTTCCTTGGTCCACTTGTTTTATTACATTTACATATATTCATTTATCAGTCATGTTTTCAGTCTTCCAAACTCACACTTTTTAACTCTCTCTGTCATTATTATATCATGTCTCCCTCCTTTACTTTCTCACGTGCCTCCTTTAGTCACCTTTTTTTTCTCCTTTTCTTCGTTTAAGTCTACTCTTTTTCCCCTTTCTCTCACATTCCTATATATTTTACTGCCATGTTTTTATCGTTTATATTTATCTCTTTCTCTTTCCAAGGCTATTTATTCATGAAGTTTACTTCTCATTTACGTCTGGTCACACCAATTTCACCTCCAGTTTAACCCCTTAATTTCACCCCTTCACGGCCCTGTCAAGGCCTGAAGGGAGGGGTGGCCTGAGGGGGTGTCGTCTCCCCCATCATTACAAGGACCATCAGTGTTGCCGCGGAATGCAGTGGCTATATAAAGAGATGAGGGACACCAAAATCAATAGACTTTTAAATATATATATATATATTATATATATATATATATATATATATATAATAATATAAGCGAAAGTGTGTCTGTCTGTCTGTCTGTCTGTCTGTCTGTGTGTGTGTGTGTGTGTGTGTGGTATAGGTTCCACCCCCCGTGGCCCAATCACATCATATGGCACATTTTTGGAACCAGGTCGAACAGGGGAAGGTTTTAAGCCCACTTATGAGATGTTCCGATCACTTTTTTTCTTCTTCTTTTTTAGCAGCCTATTAGCGAGAATTGTGAAAAAGAAGTGGGTTGCGAGAATTGAGGAAAACTTGATGTAGGGTGATGGGTAATGGGTGAGTGAATGGGTGGGGTGATGGGTAATGGGTGTGGGGTGATGGGTGAGTGAATGGGTGGGGGGTGCTGGGTTGGGGGTGATGGGTGATGGGTGAGGGAATAGGTGGAGGGTGATGGGTAATGGGTGAGTGAATGGGTGTGTGGTGATGGGTAATGGGTGAGTGAATGGGTGGGGGGTGATGGGTAATGGGTGAGTGAATGGGTGGGGGGTGATGGGTAATGGGTGAGTGAATGGGTGGGGGAATACATACATTTCTACATCCATGATTTCAGAAAAGTTAGAAGGGGCTATCTGGAGAGTCCGTGTTTGGTGGGCCGAAGTCGTCGTGTCGGCACACAGGTGGTGGGCCGAAGGCCCATCAATAGCCCTCCGCAGGAGCTAGCCAAAAAGTCCGCCCGGCGGGCGGCTTTGCGGCTAGTATATATATATAAGCGAAAGTGTGTGTGTGTCTGTGTGTGTGTGTGTGTGTGTGTGTGTGTGTGTGTGGTATAGGTTCCGCCCCCCGTGGCGCAATCCCATCATATGGCATATTTTTGGAACCGGGTCGAGCAGGGGAAGGTTTTAAGCCCACTTATGAGATGATCCGATCACTTTTTTTTTTTTTTTTTAGCAGCCTATTAGCGAGAATTGTGAAAAAAAGTGGGTTGCGAGAATTGAGGAAACCTTGATGTAGGGTGATGGGTAATGGGTGAGTGAATGGGTGGGGTAATGGGTAATGGGTGTGGGGTGATGGGTGAGTGAATGGGTGGGTGGTGATGGGTTGGGGGTGATGGGTGAGGGAATAGGTGTTGGGTGATGGGTAATGGGTGAGTGAATGGGCGTGTGGTGATGGGTAATGGGTGAGTGAATGGGTGGGGGGTGATGGGTAATGGGTGAGTGAATGGGTGGGGGGTGATGGGTAATGGGTGAGTGAATGGGTTGGGGGTGATGTGATTTCAGGGAAGTTAGAAGGGGCTATCTGGAGAGTCTGTGTTTGGTGGGCCTTCGGCCCACCAAACACAGGTGGTGGGCCGGCCCACCAATAGCCCTCCGCAGGAGCTAGCCAAAAAGTCCGCCCGGATGGCGGCTTTGCGGCTAGTATATTATATACGGGCAGGAGATTTTCTCTGAGACAGATCTCGTTACAAGTGATAGCTAGTTCAGCGTTTATTATCTTTTTAAAGATATTTTCTCTTTGTCTTAAGAGTGTCTTATTCTCTTTTGTAATAACTTTTATGACTTCGCCGTAGCTTGTCATTTTTGCTGTATCGCGATTTCCGGTCTAAGAACCCTTCTTCAGCAGCATGTGGAAGATGTTTTCTCCTCAGTTGTAGAGGTGAGCATGATATAGTTGTGTAGTGAAGCGCTATTTATTGATGAAGTCTGGCTACCAATCAGCGCCGCCCACTAGGCTGTGCGGCAACCAGACTTCATCAATAAATAGCGCTTCACTCCACAACTAAATCATGCTCACCTCTACAAATGAGGAGAAAACATCTTCCACATGCTGCTGAAGAAGGGTTCTTAGACCCGAAATCGCGATACAGCAAAAATGACAAGCTACGGCGAAGTCATGAAAGTGATTACAAAAGAGAATAAGACACTCTTAAGACAAAGAGAAAATATCTTTAAAAAGATAATAAACGCTGAACTACCTATCACTTTTAACGATATATATATATATATATATATATTATATATATATATATATATATATATATATATATATATATATATATATTATATATATATATATATATATAATATATAATATATATATAATAATATATATATAATATATATATATATATAATTTCAACTATACAATTAGTATGCCCCGACGTGCGGAGCTTTGCCCCGCACTCGTCATAGGCAACCCCCCCCCATGTGTCGGTATTGGAGGAGTTTGCGTGGTCGGGCCCCCCGGCAAAACCAGGTCGGGAGCGCGGCTACCTCGCCCGCGGCTGTTACCTCGCCACCGGCCTCTACTTCTTATTGTGTTTGTGGCTAATATAGGGTTTTTACAGGGACGGGGTGCAAGGTCTTCTCCAACCAATATATTTCAGGGATTGGCCTTAATAGTACACTGATATTCAAGAAAGGGAGTAAAGTCTCGCACATTATCGACCCATTAGGCTAACTTTTTGTGATTATTAAACTAATTGAGATAATATTTGGGGATAGAATAGTGTCCTATCTTGACAAAAATAACTTAATACTAAATTCCAGACATGGCGTTCGAAATAAGAGATCTTGATTAACTAACTTACAATATTTGTTCAATGCCATTTATTCAAACTAGGACGGAAAATTATCCTCGGAAATAATATACCTTGATATCAGAAAGCCTTCAATACAGTTCCCTATAAGCGGTTATTGACCAAGTTAAGAGTGCATGGATTAGGAGAACAATTATGTTCATGGAATTTAGATTGGCTTTCAAACCGTAAACAACGTGTACAAATCAATTACCAGGTATCAGATAGGTTAGATGCTACTAGTGGGGTACTTCAGGGTTCGTTCGGTCTTGGGTCCAGCTCTTTTCTTGATATAATTCAATGATCTAGACTGCGGACTTGTGTCTGAAATATCGAAATTCACTTTTGACACCAAATTAGGCGGTAAAGCATATAACAGAGAAAAGTGTGAGCTCATGCAACGTGATCTAGATAAACTATCGGATTGGAGCAAAATAGAGATTAAAATTTAATTCGATAAATGTAAAGTAAAGCATATATGTAACAATAACCTGAAATATAGCTCTCAGCTGCAAAATAAGTCGTTAACTTAGTACAGCAGGAAAAAGGTTTAGGTGTCATTAGTATTCTAAAACTAGCCTACACATTGCTTAGCTGCTTGTTAAAAAACAAATATGATGCTGGGCTTCATTAAACGCAACTTTGAACCTGAAACCCCTAAAGTAATTTCACAATTATACACGTCTATGGTTAGGCCGTGCTTTCAATATGCCGTTCATTTCTGGTCGCCTTGTTTCGTAAAAGATGAAGCTAAATTGGAATCAGTTCAAAGAAAAGCGACCAAACTAATTCCAACTCAGCGAAAGTCATCATGTGAAGAGAGGCTCAATCAATCATTGGGGGCATACGCCGGAGGGAGCGTCGCCTAGCTCACCCTAAGATGCCACTCTCGGGAGTCACCATGCCCGAGTCCCCAAGCAGGCTCTTTTCCCATACCAAGCAACTTTCGACAGGAAACATCAACTTGCCCCAGCCACGAACCTTATGAGCGCCCCCTTGGCCTCCTCCACACCGGATTGTCTTTTACAGATACCACCCGGTAGGAAGGATTGGTTTCAGGGTAGCGTGCCACATGCCCATATAGCCGAAGTTAGCGCTGACGGTCTATGCAGGTAATAGGACTCGATTCAGTCTCACGGTGCAGTCGCTGATTTGACACGTAATCATCCCAGCGATACACCATGATTATGCAAAGACACTTATTAACAAAGGCATCCATTCGTCTCTTCAAGTCGCTATATAGTGTCCATGTCTCACATCCATAGAGTAAGACAGGAATCACAAGCAACTTGAAGATCTGATTTTTATCCTTCTGCACAGGTACCGACAACGCCAAATACTCGAGCTGAACGAGTACATAACACAGTGGGCTATGCCAATCCGCCGTAAGACTTCTTGACGTGACCCGCCGTCATGATGGACTGCGCTACCAAGGTATGTAAAACTTTCCAAAATCTCAATGTTCTCGCCGCACGCATGAACAAACTATAAACAGACTGTTTCATCTAGTAAGCCTCCAAACACCTGGACCTTGGTCTTAAGCCAGGAGACCTAAAGTCTCAAAGGCTTTGCCTCCTCGTGCAGCGCCTCGAAAGCCATCACCTCCAGCGACTCAGCAGAGATTACTGCACCATCGGTAAAAACAGGATTAGTGATATTGGTGTTGTCGAGGGATTTATTTTTATTGATATTTCTTACGTTGGAGCCTATATAGCTTGTAGGCTATTATGTTGTTGCCTTGAAGACACTGGTGGTTGGCTCTGCACATTCTGGTAGGTCGTGATGGTTTTCCCTCCTCCATTGGTGGCGCAGGCTGGATTTTTATAGTGACATCTGTGATGTTATAGGTGAATGTCCGTTTTCTCTGATGGTCTACCGTCAGTTCAGGCTCATGCTGCCACCTGTTGTCCCTCCACCGCACTTGAAGTCGCAGTCGAAAGAACAGGAATACATCATGCGGGCTTATTCAGCCACCCGACGATGGATTTGTAGTTTCTCCTTGGTGGGACTTGAATTCGGGACCTTGTGCTCACCTCCCAGGCTCTTGTCGACCACGTTAACGATGTCCGAAAGAGTTGCCCCAGGCAAGATTCGAACTCGGAACATCGAGCTCACCACTCCAAGACGCTAACCACTCGGCCACCGCCTCCCCAAATCACTCCACAACCACTTTGATCTACAAATGTGCCCAATACCCAGTCGATACAACTGTTGAAAAGTGATTGGGCAAGGACGCACCCTTCCCGCACTTCTATATTCACAGGAAAAAACCTGGATACACCTCCCCGACACTTCACAGCAGTCTCAGTCCCAGAGTACAGGCCAGTAATCAAACCAATAGTCCTTACAGGAATCTCGTGAAGTCTCAGAAGATCCCAGAGTGACTCACGATGCACTGAGTCAAACGCCTTCATGAAATCCACATAAGCTGCAAGCATTCCTTGTCGAAACTCACGGCGGTGTTCCTCCAGGACACGAAGCGCTAGGATACGGTCCGTTGTTGGCTTACCAGGCGTGAATCCAGACTGCTGAGGTCTATGATGCTTCAGCAGATGACTGCAGATCCGTGTCAGCAATAGATGGGCAAGCACCTTGTCTGGTACGCTGATCAGTATAATACCGCAATAAATGTTGCAGTCCTGACGATCCCTTTTCCCTTTCCAGATAAGGACGACCAGCCCCCTTTTCCAGTCAAGAGGAATGGTACCTGATTGCCACTCGGCAGTCAGGACAGCATGCAACAACTCGCGGATCATGGCTTCACCCCCAGCTTTGAGGAGCTCCGCACTGATGTTATAAACACAAGCTGCCTTTATACCCTTTAACTTTGCTACAGTCTCTGTCGCAGCCTTTTTCAGCAGCCTCTCTTGACTTTGTCAAGAGAGGCTGTTGAAACTAAATATGTTTTCCTTAAAGGATCGTAGAATCCGTGGGGTCTTGATAGAAACCTAAGATCCTTAAAAATATTGATGTCATTAATTTGACATTTGATGTCAATGGTTAACGTTTCATAACAGATCTCCGAAAATTATTTCAATATTAGAGTTGTTAAACTGTGGAACAAATTACCAGCAAATGTTATCGAAGCCAGCACAATAACTTCATTTAAAAACAGACTAGACGCGTACTGTAAAGTAAATGGATTTTGATATTGGCCTGCGAATTATATTATAACATCCACCGGATCGATTAGTGGTAGTGGTAGCATCAGCTAGCATACTTCATATCCTCTCATTTTGCACTACGAAACTTCCATGTTCCTATCAATTTTTAGTTGCATGGTATCATTTTCCAACTGTTCTCTTACATGTAGTTTGATAGTTAGTAGTATGTAGTTCAGCAGTTACTTTCGTTATAGACCAATAGGTTTCCTTGTATCTGTTATTCCTATGGATTCCTATGGATTCCTGTGTATTCCTCCTCCTCCTCCTCCTCCTCCTCCTCCTCCTCCTCCTCCTCCTCCTCCTCGAAGGGAAATATTTCAGGTTCTTGAACTGTCTGGAAATGCTTTTGATGGTCTCTAGAGTCAGTGGAAAACACGTGGTATAACAGGTGCCGGAGTTCAGGCCTCGCAAGGGGCGCGGAAATTGTTGGCCGATTTACGGAAAGTAAATTCGACTTGTTGGTTCCTTTCCTCCGTTGCTTCCAGGCTTGTTTGAGAGACGAGTACTCGGGATCACGTGAAGCAGCAGCACGTGCCTTTTCCAATCCCGGGTCCACCACTGGGGCGAGTCAAGACCCATCTTCTGCTGCACGTGAAGCCTCCAAAGCCGCAATTAAGGTCTCGTGCAACGGATTTGACTTCAATTCAGCTGTGTCGACGATTGGCACCTGGTCACAGACGGGTGAGCGTGAAAGCGTGTCTGGTATTTGATGAGCCGTCCCTTTCTGCCAACTGGCTGTAAAACTGTATAATACTAACTTCTAACGCATTTTTTTTTTTTTTTTTTTTTATTTGTGCCTATAGTGCCTCTAGGCAGTGGTGACCCAGGGTTCGGATGTTAGGCTCTGGAGGTTCACTTGAGGGCTCTGATGGTTGGTCCTCGCCCGTGGTAGCGCAGGCAGGATTCTTATAGTGACGCCTGTTATTAGAGGCTCATGCCGCCCCCCTGTGTCCTCCGGTGCCCTCGCAATCGAAGGTAGAGTTGATGGGCAGGGCATGTGGGTGTTCTTAGGCCACTCGGTGGTGCAGAAAGGTTTTGGTTTTCTTCGGGGATCGAACTCGGGTCACCGAGAACGCCAGTCGAAGACGCTAACCACTCCGCTACTGCCTCCCCAAACGCAGCATACGCTGCGCAGCATACGCCTCCCCAGCAGCATACGCTGCAACCGCGTATTTTCTATCTCTGACAGAAGCTTATGGTTCAAAATGGGCACCAACGGGCGGTGATCCACTACCAGATCGAAGTGAGGCAAACCTGCTAGGAATATCTGGCACGTTTGACATGCTGGAGCCAGCTCCAGCTCAATTACAACATATCGACTTTCTGTTTCGGTGAGGAAACGTGAACCACACTGAACCATACGCCAGAAGTTCCCCCCGTGTTTCTGTAGTAGCACGAATCCCAACCCTCGCGTCCTGGCAGCATCCGTCTGCATTACAGTCGGCAGTTTCGGGTAGAAGAAGGCCAGGATAGGCGGTGATATGAGCACCTTCTTCACCTCGAGGAACCTTCGTGGTGATCGGTCCATGCCCAAATACGGTTTTGCTTCAGAAGATTTCGAAGCGGTTGGGCTGTGGCGGCGATTTCCGTTGAGAAGCTCCCCAACTGCTTGACCCCAAACCCATGAACGACAGTAAATCGGTGATGTTCTCAGCCCGAGGAAGGCAAATTCTTGATGGCGGTGACCTTTTGGCCGTTCGCTGAGAAGCCCTTCTCGGCGACCCGGAAACCACAGTAGTCCATTTCATTCCTCGCATAGAAACTTCTTAGGGTTTAACTAAAGTGAGGCCGGCCTCATCCCATCTTCGTATGATGTCAGTCACATGTTGGAGGTGGGCCCGATATGTGTCGTCGTAAGCAAGGCTGTCGTCGACAACTTTGATGGTGTAGGGGATGCCACCCAGAGCGATGTCTCCTCTGCGGTTGTATTCATCCCCGGAGGACACCAATATCATGACCGCGCGCTTTAATTTAAATCTGTCCCACGGTGTAATGAGACACGTTATGTACTGGCTCTTAGGAGCAATCGTAATCTGATGATATCCCATGGCGGCGTCCATTGTAGTCATCCAGCGGGCGTGACCTGCTGATGTATCAGCGACCGCAACGTGTGGGGGAAGCATAGGGTATTTCGAACGCCGCACGTACTCGTTCAACCTAGTTAGGTCCACACATATTCTGATACCGCTATTCTTCTACCGGTATTCTTTGGCACAGACACTATGGGGTGACACCAATCCGTGGGGTAGTCGACGGGCACGATTATATGTTTGGCAAGGAGGTCGTCGAGCTGCTTCTTGATGTCGTCTCTCCAGCTGTAGGGCAGCGGTCTGGTGGTGGTGACTATAAATGGTTCCGCGTCATATGTAAGTTCTATCACCATAGCCTTACCAACCATTGTGCGCAACGCAGATTTTCCACTAAATACGTGTGGAAAACATGCCTGGATTTAAGTCACGTGCGCAGCCCGAACCTTCTCTGACGGATCAGTGTCGTGTGGCCAGGCTGGTAAGTGGGCGATGACTTCGTGACTTCCGTCTTTCTTTTTCTAGTCCGCGATCAGTGTTGCAGTCACATCAGACCTGAAGGTCTTCGGGTCTGACACAACTATACCGATTTTCCGTGGAAAGTCAGCAGGTACGATCCCTAGTGCTAAACTGTCGAACCAGCTAATCAGCATTCCTGACAAGTTGTCAATTACTTCGACGGCTATTTCAGTACGACGACCTCGTAATTGCAGTGAGCAACCAGCTTGACCCTTCGTCCAACCAACACTTCAGTGGTTTGTCTCCAACAGCGCTGAACGACGCGGGGGCAGGAAGCAAGTTATCTATGTCAAATCTGAAACAAAGAGCAGACTGAATGCCCATACATAACTGTAGACTTTTTTCTTTATTACATCACAAAGGACTTGCCAAGGGCAAAGAAAAAAAGAGGTAGCAAAAAGCCCGCTTAATTACCAGTCCTTAAAAAAAAGACAGTAAGAGAATGAAGAGAGAGGAGTTAGCCAATTTAGATCGAGAGGTGTCTTGTCACTCCTGTTTTGAAAAGATCTAAGACTAAGGAAGGTGGAAAAATAAAAACAGGAAGAGAGTGCCAGAGTTTACCAGTGAAAGGGATGAAAGAGTATAGATACTGATTCACTTTTGCATTAGGCAGATTAACATAATTGGGATGATAATGAGTAGAATGTCTTGTGCAGCGAGGCCGCGGGAGGGGGGAAGGCATGCAGTTAGCAAGTTCAGAAGAGCATGTCCTTATGTTTCTATTGTAGTGCAGGAGGCAAAAAAAAGAGAGGAAAGAAAGAGGGGCAAAAAATAAGACGGAACAACGTTTTCAGAGCTGAGTGTGGCTGTGTCAGGCGTCAAAAAAATATTCTTGCCAGCATAAATGAAAACAAAATTAGAAAAAAGTTGCTGAAGCGTGGGAGTCTGGTGGGTGATTAGGGGGGGATCAGTGCGAGGTGCCCTTAAGAAATAGATGGACTTTCCTAATTTTTTTCTTTGTCCGGTTGTTTGTGTATGTCTGTTTATGTCCCTATGTCTGTGTTTGTGTGTGTGTTTGTGTCTGTTTACTTACCTGTCTGTTTCTTTTTTTATATGTCTGCCTGTTTGTTTGTTTATTTGTTTGCCTATCTGTCTGTCTGTCTGTCTTCTCCCTCTCTCTTCGCTCTTTCTCTCTCTCTCTCTCTCACTTAATTAAAAAGCCGGATCAGCGCACCTTCACGTATTCCCCTTAAAGATGGGTGACGGAGACGCGCTGGGGGGCATCAACTCCCAAACAAGGTTAAAAGAAAAAATATGGATACAGTTCAAACACTTTTCCCTTTTAAATGTTCTTATCCGTGGCTTATTTCCCGGTGTATGTATAGAGCGACTTAATACCTGTAGAAGGACTGGAAAGTAAAGGTGAAGGACATGAAAGGAGGGAAAATTGTGTGTGTGTGTGTGTGTGTGTGTGTGTGTGTGTGTGTGTGTGTGTGTGTGTGTGTGTGTGTGTGTGTGTGTGTGTGTGTGTGTGTGTGTGTGTGTGTGTGTGTGTGTGTGTGTGTGTGTGTGTGTGTGTGTGTGTGTGTGTGTGTGTGTGTGTGTGTGTGTGTGTGTGTGTGTGTGTGTGTGTGTGTGTGTGTGTGTGTGTGTGTGTGTGTGTCATTCACCCATGATCTTGTCCACGCGAGTCAGACTCGCGATCGATAGTTTCACCCTCTTGGTGCAAGTTCTGCGCTTATTATTACCGATCTTTGGGTAATGCTGGGACCTCATAAACCACAAACCCCCATCACCTTGCTCAAGGGGGACAGTAACTGCCCGAATTGTCAGTAAAAAATCCCCGGGAGCAGTGAGGATTCGAACCGGCTCACCACAGAATGGCAGGCCAACGCACTATCCACTGGACTATCGCGGCGGTGTGTGTAAGTGTGTGTGTGTGTGTGTGTGTGTGTGTGTCTGTGATGAAACGCAACCATTGTGTGTGTGTGTGTGTGTGATGAAACCTGGACACGACATGCGGAAGAAGAGGCGGTTAGGGAGATAGATAGAGAGAGAGAGAAGAGAGAGAGAGAGAAGAGAGAGAGAGAGAGAGAGAGAGGGAGAGAGAGAGAGAGAGAGAGAGAGAGAGAGAGAGAGAGAGAGAGGAGAGAGAGAGAGAGAGAGAGAGAGAGAGAGAGAGAGAGAGAGAGAGGAGAGAGAGAGAGAGAGAGAGAGAGAGGAGAGAGAGGAGAGAGAGAGAGAGAGAGAGAGAGATTCCATAGAGTGGTAACTAGACGGGTCAATATATCGCTGAGCCCCCATAAAATTGATACAAAATGTTTTTCAACGGATTATATTACATATGAATATGCTTAATAACATACTAAAAATCTAGTGAAATCCTCCTTCCAGAAATTTATTGTTTTTAAGATGGCGTCCAACATGGCTACTGGGAGTTTACGGTGGCTGTATTTCAATAGGTATTCAACCTAAATAGGTGGTTTTGGTGTCTAGCCCTAGGTTTTAGGGCTCAAGGAGTTCAACAAAAGGGAATAAAATGTCATTGGTAGATTTTTTATATAAAAATAATAATAATGCATAGTCAATAACTGATTTAACATCAGGTAATGAGTAAGAAATGTGGCTTTAATTGGACTTTAAGCAAAAACAAGTTTGCCTGGGTTGCCCCAGTTCAGGTGAACTCATCATCATCTTCTGTCTGACTCCTCTGGAAGAATACTATTGTGTGGATTGTTGCATTCTTCTAGCTGGCACAGTCCACAGACAGTAGTGCATGGCAGTCCTTGTCTTCTGCACGAACATCAGACTGTCTTACAAGCAGTTGAACAGTTGCAGTAAATGACTTTCAAGAGACTGTCTGGAGCAGCATTCATTCTTGACACGAGTGGGACAAACTGATTATTTTGTAGACTCCATCCCCAGTTTATGAAATCCATACCCACTTCGTTTCCCATCCATACCATGATCTGATAGTATGCCCTGCGAGAGTGGAGTTTGGTAGCGGATTCAGTCGATGGCAAACGTTCAGGTATTATAAACGATGAAGCAGAGACAACATTCCTGCTGAAAGCATTATATCGCATTGTAGCAAGATAATCGGTGCATTTACCACCAAAGAGGATAGCCATTACTTGGCAACCAAGGTCATCGATCATCTCTGTGGTCTGATTTGGGGTGGTGAATCCCTTGGCACAAAACTGAAGGACAGTATTTCCTCTTATAAGCTTATGGAAAGCAGTCTTTTTGCTGATACCGATTTTTCTTTACTTTTTTCCTCATCCCTTAATCAGCTCTCGGACAGATGACCGACGGACACTTGATCGACGGACTTTTGACCGAAGAGCATTTGACCGAATGGACATTTCACCGAAGAATATTTCATTGAACGGAGATTTGGCCGAACAGACATTTATCTGAATGGACATTTGACCGAACTGGCATTCAACTGAGATGTAAACAGCCGAAGAGATAATTAACAAAACGAATTTTGCGTCGAATGAACATAAAATGATGGCCTTTTTATTTACTTTATTTTATTTTAATTGCTTCATAAAACAAACTATAAAAACGATGAAAGGATAACATAATTGTAGATGAAAAATACCTATTGCAGAGATACTAAAAGCTACTTGCTCTAAAAAAATACTTGCTTTATAAAAACTTGCAGTATAAAATGAAATACTCTTAAACATTTAAAAAGTGTGAGCAATCGCCCTCAAGAGATCGATTATGGGGTACTCTTCATATTTCCCAATGATAGACTCTAGTCTTGTGTTTAATATCTGGTACTTCTTCGGTTTTCTCTGCTCTACTCCTGATGCTACCATCTCAATAATTGAGATGGTAGGAGTTGACAATTATTGTCAAATCCCAATTCGACTGCTCTTTTCTTAGTTTTGAAACTAGACGACAAACAGTGGGATGGGTGATTGCCATTCTCTGCTCAAACCCTCTGTGCCATCCGTCTAGAGAGTTTGTTATCTGTGGAAAGTCTTGTGCGATTCTCTTGAATGTGTTCCACATACTGAGTTCAAATGCTGGTCTTCGTCGTCTTCCACGCTTTATAACACCAATCCATGTCGCTTCAAAGTAGTCAAGAAACTCAGATAGAGCTTCATCCTTTTCATCATCTAGTGATGAGACAAACTCATTGAAGCTTTCAACAACGTCACTGACTGGTACAAATGCTAAAGTTTGAATAGACTTGATAATAAGTGCATTTGTTGGATCATTATACCAAGTCTGTAGTCATAAGCCCTGTATACTACACAAGCACTGGCCGAAATGGAAAAAGCATCCATAAATGTTTGTGTTTGGGGAACATGCTGTGATGCTATTAAGAGCTGGTCTTTCATAGTCAATGGTGACTGAAACAGGATTAAGATCTGGTCTCACTTGCTTGAGGGTGTTAAAAAGCAAGTCATAAGTTGCTTGATCTTTGTTCCTGCAGATGCAGTATACTAACGGAATTGTATAGCTCTCATCCAGCATAGCATGCTCTGTATATAACTAGAAACTTAATGGTGCACATTCAAAAGTCCCATCACATAACCAGTGATCTTTGAAAGCAAGAAGCTATAAGATTGGAGGCGTCGACAGAATTAGCAAGTTTTCACTTTTATGAACGACAAAGTCTTCTCATATTGTTTTTCGTAACTCGTCTGTTAAAACGTCCCCGTCTGGTTAAAACGTCCCCGTACGTGCGTTGTCTGCGCACCATTCTTGCCAGTGTGTCTTTCTTAGGAAGAGCAGCAGCAGCATCAAGTCGGTACTCACTGGTGCAGTTTTGTATAATAGTAGAAGTCGCTTCCTCTGACTGTCTGGCTCTTTCTTTAATATTTTTTGAACTGTTTTCAGGGACAGGTTGCGTCCGGCATTAGGTGGATGTGTGCGATTACTTGCTTAACCTTGAATAATGTCTTATTCTATGTTTAATCGCCAACCACAACTTGCTTTGCGTTCACATCGCTAATATGTTACACTTTTTTCGTTTACCAGTGATGTAGTGTAGCCATCCAGCAAAATCTTTCTTCCTCCTCTTGTCGATTGTATGAATTTCATAATCTTAAAAGAAAAAAAAAAAAATAACAGAATAATAACAAAGTACATAAACGTACATAAATGCAGAATAGATTAAAACAAGACACTGCAAAATATCGGTTCACCTTTACAAGTTCTGAAAAGCGACTACGGTCGTTTACGTCTCAGTTGAATGCCAGTTCGGTCAAATGTCTATTCGGATAAATGTCCGTTCGGTCAAAAGTCCTTCGGCGAAATGTCCATCGGTCAAGTGTCCGTCGGTCATCTGTCCGGGCACGCCTTAATCTCTTTGTCCTTCCACATCTTCCATTAAACCATTCTTTCTTTCCCTTTTCTCTCGGTGTATATAGTGGAACGTGTTTTTCAACTATTTTATCACATGTGCTCAGAAAAATGTATTTCACTTGCACATCGGTCAAGTGTGTGTGTGTGTGTGTGTGTGTGTGTGTGTGTGTGTGTGTGTGTATGTTTGTGTGTGTGTGTGTGTGTGTGTGTGTGTGTGTGTGTGTGTGTGTGTTGTCTTCGTGTGTGTAAGTAACTAGTTGTTTATTCGTTTAGTTATTTATGTTGATATTACTGTTGCTTCGTCTTTCTTTTTTTCTTCTCCTTTTTTTTATCTTCTTTTTCTTCTTCTTCTACTTCTGTATTTTAGGTTGAAATTGCGTTTAAGTTTGTTTTAGGTTCTAATAAAAAATTATCACATACTTTGAGCTATATGTTTTGCGTTGGTCCACAATTCTTTTTAATGTGACACTCCCCCCCCCTCTCTCTCTCTCTCTCTCTCTCTCTCTCTCTCTCTTTACTACTTTGAACGCCGTAGAGGTCAGACGTGTCGTTCTGTCGCTCCTCTGCCTACTTTGGTTCCCCTTGTTATTGCTGTGTATCAAGATGGACGAGTCAGCTTTGAAGACCCTCATGACTCTTCAGGATAAAGCCTTTCGTAGTGCTCTAGAAGTATTTATGAAGCAAGTGAATGAGAAGGCACAGTCTCTACAAACATCTATAGTAGAAGTTACAAAGAGCTTAGAATTAACTCAGAAAGAAATTGAGGAATTGAAGCAGGAAGTGAAACAGCATGAAAGGGAGAATTTGCAGAACAAAGCAACCATTATGAAGCTTAACGAAGATTTTCGAACAAGTGGAAAACTTGCAAATTACCTTGAAGACAGGTGTAATTACCAGGAAGACTGTAACCGTCGTAACAACTTGCACATTGTTGGTATTGAAGAACGACCAGAGGGTGAATCTTGGGAGCAAACAGCGGTTCAAGTCTCAAAACTATTGGAAAACAAGCTTGAACTACCTAACATCCAGCTAGAACGAGCTCATAGAGTGGGTCAACGGTACGAAAACCGAAGCCGGCCTATCATCGCTCGATTCTCAAGATTCTGTGATCAGGATGCAGCCATGAGGAACGTTTACAAGCTACGATGAACTAGTATTTATATAAATGAAGACCTGTGTCCTGTCTCGCAGAATATCAAGAAAGCTCAGATTCCTCTGATGAAGGAGGCGAAAAGTCAAGGAAAAATTGCGTATTTTCGGCACACTAAGCTGATAATTAAGGAGAGGTCGTTTGCGCCTGCGCGTGACGCATCAGTCGGGGTGGTGCCGAGTTCCAGCTCTGCTCCGCCTGGCACATCAGTTCGAGGCAGTGGTGCTGGTGGTTCAGATCGTGGCCAGGGGTCGACCCAGGGTCCCGGCTCTACGCCTGTTGGCACATCTGTACGGGGCGATGGTGGCAGCGCTGACGGTGACTCTGCTCGTGGCAGTGTCACTAATGTGGTTGCTGCTGGTGCTTGGGGAGTTGCTGATGGTAAGGACGTAAGTGGTGGTAGTCCTGTGGTCGCTGCTGCTGGTGTTAGCACTGGAGCTCGTCGTGCCGATGCAACGCCCATGTCTGGTCGTGCCAGCACATCTGGGTCCCTTGCCGCATCGCAGCCAAACACAAGGGCGTCCTCACGTGGTCGTGGACATAAGAAACATTAGCTGGTTGGTAAAGGATCACGTATTCAATATAATCTAACTAAACAATGTCTGTTATTCAGAGTTTTCTTCCATTTAGTAATTTAAATGACTATGAGTTTATGAATGTATTACATAAAGAGGTTCGTCACCAGTTTCCACTCAGTGTAATTGATGATTTAAGGTTCAATAGATACAATTTTGATGATAGTGATTCTTCAAATGATCATGTGTATGAACCTGCATGTGAATATTATTTTTGTGACACATTGTTAGCGCATAGATTTACCAGTAGTTCTTTAAAACTGTTATCTTATAACATTTCTAGCATTCCTCTTCACTTTGACACTTTTGTGGACCAGTGCTTAGATCGGGTAGACATTAATTTTGATGCTATTGGTTTTTGTGAGACACGCTTAAGCGATGCCATTTGTTCACTTTATAATTTAACCAATTTTTATCCACATTTCAGGAACAAGAATACACGTGGAGGAGGAGTGGCGATCTATCTTCATTGACGTTACACAAGTTCAGTACTATATGACATATCTTTGCAATTACCTCATATAGAATCTCTGTTTTTGAAAGTTACTAAACCTTTTTGTTTTATTGTAGGAATAGTTTACAGACCACCCAATTCTACCATTGAAGCATTTATGTCGTCCATTGATAGTATTGCCGAGTGTTTAGTGGCTGAAAACCTGCCATGTTATATGATGGGGGATTTCAACGTTAACCTGCTTAAAAATGAGAACAGGGTTCAGGAATTCACTAATCTGCTTTATTCTTATTACTTTTTCCCAACAATAACCAAGCCAACCAGAGTTACTGCGACTTCAGCTTCTTTAATTGATCATATTTGGACAAGTAATTTACAAAATCATCAGGTGAGTGGCATATATTATACTTCAATTAGTGATCATTTTCCAATATTTAGTGTATTTTCTGTTAATAATGACTGTCATCCAGTCTTCTATAAAAACTTTTTCTAAGAGATCATTAAACAATTTATCAATAGAATCATTTCAAACAGATTTGGCTAATTATAATTGGATCTCCGATATGACTGAAAATGACGTATATGTAAGTTTTGATAATTACATGGAAAAATTTCGTTATTTATATGACCAACATTTCCCACTCAAAAAATTTACTTATAAAGAAAAACATAGTGATAAACCATATATAACTCAAGCAATAAAAACATCAATTAAGCGCCGGAATAAATTACAGAAACTCTATGCAAAATGGCCACTTACATATGAGAAACTGTTCAAACAGTATAGAAATACCCTCACTTCTTTAATAAGGGCAGCTAAGGAAACCTATTATAAATCCAAGTTGAAGGATTATGCAAGAAATTCTAAGAAAACATGGGATATCGTAAATTCTATGATGGGAAAAGGTAGTAATAAAAAAATGCCGGACTTTATCTCTTTCCAGGGTAATAACTCATATAATCATCATGAAATAGCAGAGTCATTTAATGAATACTTTACTAATATTGCAAGCAGGTTAGCTATGAACATCCAACAGCCTTCTGTTCCATTTACTTCCTACCTTCCTGAATCTCAGCCATCTTCTTTCTTTCTTCGCCCAGCACTTCTTTCGGAAATAAAAACAGTCATCAGAAACCTTAAATCAGGGGTGGCCAACCAGTCGATCGCGATCGACTGGTCTATCACAAGCCTGTTTTATGTCGATCACACTACTGTACCTGTTAATAATTCGTCCTTCAGAAGTTGCCATGCAAATAGCTGCAATAGCATATCCAAGTACTCATGATACTTGGATTATTATAGTTCTCTTTTTTTCTGGGAATAAGTTATATTTATATTCATAATGATGGACATGTCTGACCACCATACATTGCATACAATTATTTATAAAGACAGACTACTCCTGTGTTATCATGCACTGGCAGCCTTTAAGCCTGGGGGGGATTGGCGGAAACTGACCAGTGGACAGGAACCGTACGCGTTCGTACCAGTGGACAGGAACCGTACGCGTTCGTAACAGGAAGGTGATAGGTGATTGCTGTTAAACCTGATTTATAAATTGTCATTACTTGTAGGGCCCGAAAAGTGCTGTACGATGAACTAGTATTTTATATAAATGAAAGACCTGTGTCCTGTCTCGCAGAATATCAAGAAAAGCTCAGATTCCTCTGATGAAGGAGGCGAAAAGTCAAGGAAAAATTGCGTTATTTTCCCCCCCCCCCGGCACACTAAGCTGATAATTAAGGAGAGGTCGTTTGCGCCTGCGCGTGACGCATCAGTCGGGGTGGGTGCGAGTTCCAGCTCTGCTCCGCCTGGCCACATCAGTTCGATGGCATGGTCTGGTGGTTCAGGATCGTGGCCAGGGGTCGAACCAGGGTCCCGGCTCTACGCCTGATTGGCACATCTGTACGGGGCGATGGTGGCAGCGCTGGACGGTGACTCTGCTGTGGCAGTGTCACTAATGTGGTTGCTGCTGGTGCTTGGGGAGTTGCTGATGGTAAGGGACGTAGTGGTGGTAGTCCTGTGGTAGCAGCTGCTGGTGGTTAGCACTGAGCTCGTCGTGCCGATTGCAACGCCCATGTCTGGTCTGCCAGCAACAATTGGGTCCCTTGCCGCATCGCAGCCAAAACACAAGGGCGTCCTCCGTGGTCGGGGGACATAAGAAACATTAGCTGGTGGTAAAAGGATCACGTATTCACATAATCTAAACTAAAACAATGTCTGTTATCAGAATGTTCTTCCATTTAGTAATTTAAATGGACTATGAGTTTATGAATGTATATAAAGAGGTTCGTCACCAGTTTCCACTCAGTGTTAATGATGATTTAAGGTTTCAATAGATAACCAATTTGATTGATATTGATTCTTCAAAATTGATCATGTGTATGAACCTGCAGCGTGAATATTATTTTGTGGACACATTTTGGTTAGCCGCATAGATTTACCAGTAGTTCTTTAAAAAAACTGTTATCTTATAACATTTCTAGCATCCTCTTCACTTTGACACTTTGTGGACCAGTGCTTAGACGGGTAGACATTAATTTTGATGCTATTGTTTTTGTTGAGACACGCTTAAGCGAGCCATTTGTTCACTTTATAAATTAACCAATTTTATCCACATTTTACAGGAAACAAGAATACACGTGGAGAGGAGTGGCGATCGATCTTCATTGACGGTACACCAAGGTCAGTACTATCTGGACATATCTTGAATTACCTCATATAGAATCTCTGTTTTGAAAGTTACTCAAACCTTTTTCTTTATTGTAGGAATAGTTTACAGGACCACCCAATTCTACCATGAAGCATTTATGTCGTCCATTGATAGTATTGCCGAGTGTTTAGTGGCTGAAAACCTGCCATGTTATATGATGGGGGATATTTCAACGTTAACCTGCTTAAAAATGAGAAACAAGGGTTCAGGAATTCACTAATCTGCTTTATTCTTTATTACTTTTTCCCAACAATAACCAAGCAACAGAAGTTACTGCGACTTCAGCTTTCTTTAATGATCATATTTGGACAAGTAAATTTACAATCATAGGTGAAGTGGCATATATTATACTTCAATCAATTAGTGCTCATTTTCCAATATTTAGTGTATTTCTGTTAATAATGCCTCTGTCATCCAGTCTCTATAAAAACTTTTTTATAAGAGATCATTAAACAATTTATAATAGAATAATTTCAAACAGATTTGGCTAATTATAATTGGAATCTCCGGATATGACTGAAAATGACGTCTATGTAAGCTTGATAATTACTGGAAAAAATTTCGTTATTTATATGGACCAACATTCCCACTAAAAAAATTTACTTTAAAGAAAAAAACATAGTGATAAACCCATATATAACTCAAGCAATAAAAACATCATAAGCGCCGGAATAAATTACAGGAAACTCTATGCAAAAATGGCCACTACATATGAGAAACACAGTTCAAACAGTAAGAAATACCCTCAACTTCTTAATAAGGGCAGCTAAGGAAACTATTATAAACCAAGTTGAAAAGATTATGCAAGAAAAAAGCTAGAAAAACATGGGATATCGAAAATTCTATGATGGGAAAAGGTCAGTAATAAAAAAAATGCAGGACTTTATATATTTCCAGGGTAATAACTCATATAATCATCATGAAATAGCAGAGTCATTAATGAATACCTTTATAATATTGCAGCAGGGTATCTATGAACATCCAACAGCCTTCGTTCCATTTTACTTCCTACCTTCCTGAATCTCAGCCATCTTCTTTCTTTCTTCGCCCAGCACTTCTTTCGGAATAAAAACAGTCATCAGAAACTTAACTCAACTGCTGCTGGGTTTGACGACATCAATATAAATGTAATTAAGAAATGTTTGATGTAATTTCTCTTTCCTTGTAACATTACACTGGGGAACAATTTGAAGAAAAAAAATTGTTGAGTTAGATTTTTGAGACTTATTTAGACTAAAATTGGCATGCTGATTGGCTGATCTGTAGTCAGGTTTTTTCTAGCACATTCAAGTTTTTTCTCCACAAGTCTTAACCTCCAGTATAAAGCAAAATTACACTTGTGAGCTGTAGTAAAACTTGCAGCTGATTTACGATTTGATCATCGAGAGCTATGTGGCAACTTGTTGTGCAGTTACAATTGAGACAGGCGGTGAGAGGTGTTGTGTGCAGCTCCCAATAGGTCAGTTACTATCATATCTGCAAACAGAAAAGTAGGATAGTAGGAATTAGGAGATTTGTTATGGCTTTTCTATAACCTTTGTAACAACATACCATTGTAATTTCTATTTCGTTTATTGCTGTTTTTTTGTTTTCAAGCTTGTAAACTATTCCAGCTTAGTGGTTTTATTTACATAGTATATATTTTTTTGTTTCAGATCATGTCTGCTCCTGCTACGTCTCGTCGTAAATGCCTAAAAAAACCTGACTCCTTCTGCTATATATGTGGTAGTTTCACCATTCCAAGTCAGAGGGCAAGCATCAGCGTATTTGTCAAAAAAGATATTTCGCATATTTTAAAGTGAAATCGGTGATCAAGACAAGCTATGGGCCCACACAAAGTGTTGCAAGCAGTGTGTCGAGACATTACGGATGTGGACCAAAAGGAACACGTGAAAAGTTGGCATTTTGGTATCCCCCTGGTTTGGCGAGATGCAAAAAAAGATCATTCACGACTGTTACTTTGTTTAGTGAAAACATCAGGATTTAAAAGAAAAATAAAAGTAAAATAGAAATATCCTAATCTACCGTCAGCTATAAAGGACCAATGCCTCATTCAGCTGAAAATTCCAAGTGCCAAGTTTCGGGAACAACTACCTCCTCTAGAAGAATCTGAGTGATGTTGAAGAACGCTAAGTGACAGCAATGATGCAGGATTTGACATTCACGAGGATTCAGTTCGTAGGGGATTTGATCAGCACGAGTGAATGGATTTAGCACGTGATTTGGGCCCTATCCAAACAGATTTCAGAAATACTAGCATCAAGATCTGAAACGAGAAAAACATACTTGAACAGGAGTGAAGGTTCATACTTTCGAACCCAGAGGGAAAGTACATTTCTGCAGTACTTTCCGAAGTGCCAAGCGGTTTTGGGTTTTGCATAACATTTCCTTGGTTACTGAAGAATTAGGGCTTTCAATCTACAATCAAATGAATGGCGATTTTGTTATGAGGGGGGGGGGGGGTTAGCCAAAGGGAGCTTGAAGTGTGTCCTTCTACACAATGGCACTTTGTTTGCGCAGTCCTATTGGGCATTCGGTCTGTCTCCGTGAAGGAATAAAAAAAATGGAGATGTAAGAAGAGTCATTGAGATATTGCAATATGACAAACACAATTGTAATATCTGTGTTGACTTAAAATGCGTGTCCTTCCTTCGTGGTCATAACAACTGGATACACAAAGTTCCTGCTTTCTCTGTATGTGGGATAGCAGAGCTCGAGAGAATGCATTTGGTTTCAGACGAATTGGCCTCCGAGATCTGATCTTAAAACCTGGAAGTGATCCTAACATTGTACATGGAGCCACTTGTTGATAGGAAGAAAATAATATTCCCACTCTGCACATAAAACTCTTATGAAACAATTGTTAAAAGCATTGTCAACTGATGGCGACTGTTTGAAGTACATCATCTTTGGCATTTCCTGGACTGTCAATTGACAAAAATCAAGGCCGGTGTGTTTGATGGTCCCACAACTCGACAGCTCACAAAGATGAACATTTCAACGGTACTATGTCAGACCTTGAAAAGAATGCTGGCTACATTCAAAGACGTCCGTCAAGAACTTTCTTTGGAAATACACGTGCAAAGTAATTAAACAGAAATTGTTCAGAAACTATTGGAGAGCTACACAGCGCTTGGTTGGCAAACATGAGTATTAAAGTACATTTTTTTGCATAGCCATCTTGCCAACTTTCCGGAAATCTTGGTGCTGCTAGCGACGGAGCAAGGTGAACGATTTCACAAGGATTTGAAGGTTATGGAGAACGTTACAAGGGTAGATGGGATGTGCATATGGATGGCTTGACTATGGTTGGAGCATCAAAGCGGATAGTCCTCAAGTTGAACACTCCAGACAAAGCTACAAAACGTAATTTTTACCTTAACCGCCACAAAATTATAAACCTATCCTTTCTAAATAAACTATTGATAATGTTTAAATAACACATTCTATTCATGCCTATTTCTTTCATTTTTCATGATGTTAACGTTTGCCAACTTTTTATAAAATAAGCACTGTTACTGTTATGTACAGTAATTTTTTCATATTTTAAGACAAACGAAAATCCCTTACAGTTCAAAAACTTGACGTGATAGAGAAAAACTGAAATAAGTTTGGATTCAGACACCCAAAAATTACCTTAATCCCCCACAAGTGTCAGGACCTAACTCAAACAAAAATTTGTTCCCAGTGGTTATCAATAGATTCTTTTAAAGACGGTGCTTTCCAAACATCTACAAATTGCAGGAATTGTCCTGTGCACAAAAAAAGGTGAGAAAACATTGCATAGGTAATTATAGGCAGTCTCAAATTCTTCCCAGTTTTTTAAGTATAAATTTTTGAAAAAATTTTTGTCACTAGATTAAGGATTATATTTCTAAATGTTCTATTCTGGTCAAATGTTCAATTTGGTTTTCGTTTCTAATTACTCCGCCGAACTGCTTTGCATCATCTTTTGCCGAAAATATGCACAATACTTTAGACAACAAGGGCTACCAAACAAAACAGTTTTTTGTGATCTGTCGAAAGCTTTTGATTACTATATCCCCCTCTATTTTGTTGAAAAATTAAAGGTTTGTGGGTTTCGTTGGTATAACTTTTAACACTGGTTCTAAATCTATTTAGGTTTTTATAAATCAATGCACAGTTTCTGAACAGTCAATGTCTCTCTTTCAGTTATGTTAACGTGGAGTACCACAAGATGTCGATGTAATATTGTATACGAATAGGTATCGTTTGTGCATATTCTAATTTTCGTTGTATGGTCCTATGTCATTATGTGTATACTTAGTTATGTATTCTCAATTTATACATAGTTTCTTCAGTCTATACAGTATATAGTCATTGTGGGAATTACGGGTTGGGTAGAAGTAGCTTATAAATATATTAGGCCTAATAAAATGACTCTGTCGGCACTAATGAATGAATTTACAGGTCTGTTATAAGAGCTTCGGCCTCAACAGACCGAGCCTTAACAAAAAATATTATATGTATCTAAGTCTTTAACCCAAGTATTGAATGGGCCAATAAAATCGTATCCGATCAGTATCTCTCTCTCTCTCTATCTCTCTCTCTCTCTCTCTCTCTCTCTCTCTCTCTCTCTCCTCTCCTCTCTCTCTCTCTCTCTCTCTCTCTCTCTCCTCTCTCTCTCTCTCTCATCCTCTCGCTCCTCTCTCTCTCTCTCTCTCTCTCTCTCTCTCATCCTCCTCTCTCTCTCTCTCCCTTTTCTTTTTCGCTCTCTGTATCTCTCTCTTTTGCGGGGTCAATACACTATCACTATATTATCTCTTTCTGGCAAAAAGTTTATTTACCGCCCTGTTAAAACTAGTCTCTTCGGCTTTTATGGTTCTTCTGCTCTCTCAATAATTTATAGGTATATTTTAATTGTTTTTTTTCACTTTGCATCACCTTGACCTTGTCATATTTTTTCTTCTCGTATTTGTCGCAAAAGTTTTCTTTTTCCCCCCATTTTATGAATGTTTATTTTCATCTATTTCATCCTTCCATGTTATTCATTAAATTTCCTTCATCCTTCCCTTTGCCTCTTAAATTATGACCATTCTTTCCTTCCTCTGAATCATCAATTATTTCATTTCCCCTTTTTTCGGGATCACCAATTTATTTTCTCATCCAATCTCTTTTGTCTCTCTTGCTTCCTACTGTTTATCTTTTATCTGGTTAATTGTGGTGAGCTTTTTTTCCCATTGTCACTGTTCTACTTTCACTCTTATATTTCATTCCCTCTGTATATCCTCCATCTTTTCTTGATTTATTGTACCAATGTCTCAAAAAGGAAGGAAGGGAAGAAGGAAGGAAGGAAAGGAAGAAAGTAGGAAGGATGGAAGGAGAGAGGAAAGAAGAAGAAAGGAGAGGAATGATGAAGGGAGGTGATTGAAAGAGATGAAGAAGAGGTATGTATAGTTGGTGAATATGTGAATTAGGGGACAAAGGAGGAGTGAGAGACGAGAGAGAGAGAGAGAGGAGGAGAGGAGAGAGACGAGAGAGAAAGACGAGAGAGAGAGAGAAGAGAGAGAGAATGAGAGAACGGAGAGAGAGGATGAGAGAGAGAGAGCAGAGAGGGAGAGAGAGAGAGAGAGAGAGAGATGAGAGAGAGAGAGAGAGAGGAGAGAGAGAGGAGGAGAGTGAGAGAGGAGAGAAGAGACGAGAGAAGAGAGAGAGAGAGAGAGGAGAGCAGAAACGAGAGAGATAGAGAGAGAGAGGAGACGAGAGGAGAGAGAGAGAGGGCGACTAGCAGGAACCTAACTTGGACCCCGGTGCAGCCGGCAGACAAAAGACTCATAACAGTCGGCAGGGAGAACACAGCAATGGTGAAATAACAATGACTAGCCTCCCGCCTGCTGACAAGTACCTCCTTCCGCTCCTCCCTCTCGAACTGCCTGACCAACCTCATCGCTGCAACTTGCCTTGTGATGTGAGTTACCACCGCATCATCGCACGGCCCCGAGCCTAACCTGGATATGCACATGGTAAATGCTGTGCAGGTCTGTGGCGAGACAACCCACTAAATTAGTCGCTCAATGTTCAGCAGGTGACTGCCCCAACATCGCCAATACCAGCTGTATCGACACCAACACAACACTTGACTGCTGTCAAGTCAGTGTTCTACGCGCGGCTGTGGGGATCACTGCTCCCGTGGTCTTCCAGGAAACAGTTGGAACACCCACCACAGGGTGCGACTGAGCATTCCGATACTGCCTCCTCTGAATTTCTCTATGCCAATGATGACGATTATGAAGACCTGCATCAATTAGAGCTCGGAGCTCTAGTAAACTTCATCAGGGGGTTAAGAGGAGAGCTACGAAGAAAAAAACTGCATCCTCGGCTTTTTTGATAAAACATACCATCGTATCGCCCATCAGAGAGACGCTGTAGTAACCATCCTGAGCTTAAAATAAGAAACTAAGGTGGCTACAAGAGGCCGTGAGACAAACACATGGTAGTTCCTGTATATCGTATAATTGTACACTCAGTTCCTTATTAGGGTGTAGATGGAATCGACAAGGTCAAGGCTAATCAGAACGGCTGTTTCATACACACCCTCTCGGGCATGACCCAGCTGTATGGATCAGGTTTTCTATAAATTTTCATTGAATTTAATTTAATTTAATTATTTATTGATGTAAATTACAAACAGTCATTGCCAGTCCAACCCTATACATGTTCATGACTTCATTGACAACATAGCAGTAACCAATTCCAGCCTTGAATGAGTTTGACAAACCAGAACCTTGGCCACAAGCGCTAAGCTTGAATTGATTGACCGGCAGTGTCAAAAAAGCACACTGCCTATATCCAACTTCACAGGCCATGTGACGTCTGATAAGCCACGGCCCACAAAGACTAGTTTGCATACCAACAACACGTAGTGTTGAACTTTTCCTCAAGAAACACGCCTAACCTGCCACGAGATCCGGAGTCTACAGCATCCGCGCCTCCACCTATTGACGATCCCCTGAGCCGTGCCTGCTACTGCCCGCACCACCGCCTTCCGCGAGTAGGACGCCTCGTTGTTATGCCTCACTAACAAAAGTCTCCTGAGCGCCGGGCTTCTCGCGCCCAACCGTTGTTCCACCGAGACCTAAGTCGGCGGTGCTACGTCGCTGCGGCTTCACAAGTAACCAACCAAAATGATCAAGCCATAATTTTCACACTACAGACTACAAGCGCGCCCTCTCCCAGTCCTCCCGACACCACAACGCTGTCAAGGGCGGCATTCTTCAGCTTGGTCTGCTCGCACAGCCCCGGCACCGATTCGAAGCTATTGCCATTACTGCAGAGAGGATGTGGCAAACTGAGAAACTGGATGCTTCAGGAACAGTGTGCTCTACTCTCTTCTCTCTCCTCCGTCTCGTCTCAGTCTCGTCCTCGTCTCGTCATCTCGTCTCTCTAGATTCTCTCTCTCTCTCCTCCTGTGTCCTCCGTCTCACTTCCTCTCGTTCCCCTCTCTCCTCCTCTTCTGGTGTTCTCTCTCTCATCAATCCTCTCTCTCTCGTCGCCTCCTCGTCGCATCTCTCTCTCATCGACTCTCATCTCTCTCTCTCTCTCGATCTGGCGATCTTCTCTCTCTCTCTCTCTCGCAGGCATCCTCTCTCTCTCACTCTCATCTCTCTCGTCTCTCTCATCTCTCTCTCTTCATCGCCTCATCTCTCTCCTCTCTTCGCGTCTCTCTCTCTCTCTCTCTCTCTCTCTCGATCCAATTTCGCGTCTCTCTCCTCTCTCTCTTTCCTCTTTCTCCTCTTATGCTATTTATTCTTTCACTCGCCAGTAAAGGAACATTGTACATTACCGCCTTAACAAATCATTACACCGTCACTCAGAGAGAAAAACAATACAATCGAGATAGAGAAAAGAAGGGACAGTAAAGAGACACACATAACCCTTCCTTCTTTGTTTCTTTCGTCTTTTCCATTCTTCTGTCCAATTTTTTCCAAAACCTTTTGGACAAACCTTAATCCTGAACTACCTAGAAAACAATTTTTCTTCTTCTTTTAAGTACGAGCTATAGCGCCTGAAGCTGCTAATTAGTAATTTTTCCTTTGAGGGTTGAGATGGTTGGCCCTGCTCATCTCATGAGTGGCTGCTGAATGGTTAGCTCTCGCCCGTGGTCGCACAGACTTGATTATTTATAGTGGTGACACCTTGCTGATAGTTTCAGGGGTCCAGTTTTCTTGTGATGGTCTATAACCCCTCTAAATTTAGGCTCATAGTCGCCATCGGGTGCTTCCTCCGCCGCACTTGTATTCACATGAACAGGTTACGGTAGCATGATGCGGGTGTTCTTTCAAAGCCACTCGACTATGGATTTTACAGATTGCTCCTTGATGGTACGCTGACTCGTGAGACCTTGTGCTCACCTGCCCAATGCTCCCTATTCTGACCATGTAAAATGGCCGATAGAGTTTGACTCTATTCTATAGTTTGACCCCGGCTAGAATTTCCAACATCAGAACATCGAGCTCTCCACCCAAGACGCTAACCACTTACTGCCACTGCCTCCCCCAAAATGCCATGTGATGTTGTGTCTGTGGTGTGTGGTATGTGTTGTGTGTATGTGTGTGTTGTGTGTGTGTGTGTGTGTGTGTGTGTGTGTGTGTGTGTGTGTGGTGTGGTGGTGTGGTTGTGTCTGTTGTGTAATGTGTGTGTTAGTGTGTGTGTGTGTGGTGTGGTGTGTGGTGGTATGTGTGTGGTGTGTGTGTGTGTGTGTGTGTGTGTGTGTGATGAGAGAAATGTGATAGAGAACTTGAAGAACGAGATATTTCTTCAACGGTAACTGCTGACACCCCTCCCCCATGTCATTTAGTTTCGAGGGAATGGTGGAGATGGTGGTGGCGGCAGGTTTATTGGTAATGGTGAGTTGTGATGTGGGTGTGGTGGTGGTTTAGATGTGATGGTGGTGGTGGTGTGGTAGTGTTGATGGGTTGTGTGGTGGTGGTAGAATTTGTGGTGGTGGTGTAGTGCTGATGGTTTGTGTGGTGGTGGTGTAGATGTGATGCGTGTGGTGTGTAGTCATAATTCTTATGTCACGTCTTCCCCACAAAAGATATTTAGGTAACGCCAACTCCGTATTTTCCTTAGGTGCTTTTTAATGAAGCAATAGTTCAAAACGGCTTTTCTTTCCTTCCTCCTCCAACTCTCCTTTCTCCTACTTTTCCTCCTCACTTCTTTTCGTTCTCCAGTCCGCCGCCATAGGGAAACTACTACATTCAAGAGGAGGGACAATGAGATGAGAAGAAAGGAATATAGTCGAAGTAGTGCAGAGGAGGTGGGAGAAAAGGAAAATGAAAAAAGCGTTAGCGAGTCGGAAATGCAAATTAAGAAAAGAGAAGATGGAGAAAAGGAAAGGGAAGAAGATGGCAGGAGGAGGAGAAAAAGTTAAAGGATGGTGGTAAACTTTTGTTTTAACTTCCCTTTTTGTTTATTGTTTGTGTGCGTGTGTTTGTGTGCGTGTGTGTGTGTGTGTGTGTGTGTGTGCGTGTGTGTATTTGTGTGTGTGTTTGTTGTGTTGTTTGTGGGGTTTTTCGTGTTGTGCGTGTGTGTGTGTGTATGTGTTTGTTTGTGTGTCTGATTCTTGCTGTTTAAATTGCCATCATAAGCGTGTTATATGAAGATTAGTTTTACTAGGGTTGGAATACCCACACACCACATACACACACACACCCACACACACACACACCACACACCACACTACACACACATACACACACACCGCACACCAACACACACACACACTGCACACACTTTACACACTGACACACACACACACACAACACACCCCCCACCACACCACACCACACACACACACACAACACACACCACACAAACACCACCACCACTTCCATCACACATATACACGTAATACACACACACATACAAAACTTATTTACTTCATCAAACACACACAACGCACACACACACACACACACACACACACACACACACACACACACACACACGCACACACACACATAAGCACCCCACACACACATTTTCCTTCTTTGAAATACACGTCATATTACTGATCCTTTCTCCTCTTTTCCCCCTTACCTTCCGCCTCCTCTTTCTCTCTCCGTATTCCCCTTTCCCTCATCAATATATTTTCCCCTTCCTTTTTTTTCAACGTTTTTCTTTTCTGTCTTTCCCCTTCCCATTTATTATTTTCTATTTGCCTTAATTCCCATGTTTATATCTCCCTTCCGCCTGTAGCAGTCGTAGTACGTAGTAATTAGTCTCTAAAAGTGGAAGTAATGGTTAGTATTAATAGTAGTAGTAGTATTAGCAGTAGTGCTTTTTGTATATTTGTTGGTTTTTGTATGACGTAGTGGTGTTAGTTTAGGTTATTTTTTTTTCGTAATTGTGTATAAGTGTACTAGGCAAAATTGTATGTTGACACATGTTGGATATAAGTCTATATTTATCTCTTATTTTCCTTTTTTATCTCCGCTTTCGGTGTTTCATATATTAATTGAACGCGAAATGTAATGAAGAGTTTATAAGTATATAGTTTATTGGTTCAAATCTAAATTTTGTATTCGATTGTGCTAACTCGCAGAGATGAGGAGTGAGATCAGTAGAGAAATAGTAGATATATATATATCTGATATATCGAGACGAGAGAGAGCGAGAGAGACATAGCAGTAGAAGAGAGAGAAGAGGAGAGAGAGAGAGAGAGAGGATTGAGTAGGATTAGAGCGAGAGAGAGAGAGAGAGAGAGAGAGAGAGAGAGAGAGAGAGAGAGAGAGACGAGAGAGAGAGGAGAAGTAGAGAGAGATAGCGAGAGAGAGAAAGAGAGAGAGAGAGGAGAGAGAGAGAGGAGAGAGAACCCAAAAAGTTCGGTTTTATTTCTCTACAACTGAACGCCATGAATAAAGTCTATGCAAAAATCAACTCTATTTCCATTACTGCAAATTGGTCTATTGCTACTCATTGGATATTGTCTATCAATCACAAATCAAAGCAATTTGGCCAAACTTCCTATATACAACTCTAGTCTGGACCACACAAATATGTATCAGTTCTGCTATGGAAATTGGACAACATGCTAATGATAAATATGATAGTGTGAATAGTAAAGAAAAGAAAAAGGAAGGAGAAGAAAAAGAAGACTCGGGAAAGGAGGAGACACAATAAGAACGTAAAGAAGAAGAAAACGAGATAAATGATAGACGCAAAAAATATAAATATAACAATGTGAGATAATAATAAATAATAATATTAAATAATGTGATATAATAGTTATACGAGTAATGAAATAATATATTAATAACATAATCAATAATAATAATGGATAATGTAAGAAGCGGAAAAAGAGGAAAAGCTAGAATAAGAAGAAAATGAAAAAAAGGAATAAACTTGTAATGAGGCAGAGGAAGAAAGAAAAATAAAATAACAATTTGGAAAAAACAGGTAGGAAGAAAAATAGTAGAAGATGAATAGCCCCCAAGTAAACTAGAAACTACAATATTATTAGCAAGGAAAAAAAGAAATGAATAATTATAAGGGATGAAATTAACAAAGCTGTAAAGAATAAAAAACAAGAAGAAAGTTGCTATATCCTCTCATCACGTCACATAGGATATACTTACATAACGCCAAAGTCAAGCCTTCTTCAATAATTATGACTAATGGTTCTAATAACAGTATCATGTAAAACGCAGGGTGAATCTATGTCCTATGAGAGAGACAGCGCCAGAGAGAAGATAGATTAGAACAAAGAAAATTGTATTGTTTGTTTTTAGGTATATTGCTAAGTATCTTCCCTCTTTCCTCCCCTTCACTGGTAAAACTCTGAAATTTCTTCTTGTTTTATTTTTCATCTCCTACGACTGAATTTTTTCAAGTAGAGGAGTGACAGAAGGCAACATCCTCATACCTTCCGTCTTCCTACAAAACTAAATTGGTCTCACCCCCTTTTCTGTATTTTCTTCTTGTCTTCTTGTATAGGTGTACTTGGCCAAACTAAGCAGAAGTTAAATTTATAGGACTGGGCAACTAGTCAAAGCTTTGTTTGCTTTTTGTTTTTCGCTTGGGCCAGGTCTTTGTGATTGTAGAAACAACAAAGAAAAAAAGATCATCACCGACCAAACCAAACACCTCTCTCTATCTCTAGTATTAGAGTATTTAATCTTATCCATATCATATTTAGAACAAATAATAGGAAAAATTATAAGTATACAACTTAATATAAACTTAGTGCACGGATGATATATAAAAATTCTACTAAAATTATGCAATTTACTAATAAGCAAATAATATAAAGTTAGTACTCGTATTTTCATCAGGAAGCGGTACATTGAGATACATTCATATAAATGAAAGCATCGTAATATATAGTATCAACCCTAATAGTACAAATGATTATAGTCATTATTTTATTACAGGTTTTTTAACACTGCGATGGTTCAGCTTGCAGCCAGACATTTTACGTGCCCGATTTGAAGACGTGCATGGATTGGGAGGTGCAGGTCGTTCTGGCGTACCTAAGCGATGGTTTCCACCGTCGACCTATAGCGTGGTAGGAAGGAGCGGAGGTAATGTTCCGTTCTTTGCAAAGGGCAACAGCCACCTGATGGTCGATTGCTATTGTATGCCGGCACGGGTACATGGAGAGGTGCGTGTGCCCGTGGGATATAAGCGCAGCTCTGGCTGTTGCAGGAAGGTTGCATCTTTGAGCCTTGGTACATGACGCACATTCCTGCCACGTCCACGCCGGCTGCTGGGAGAGGTTGAAGGATCCTCTCAGGAGTAGTCAGTCAGTGGCAATCTTCAGGAGCTATTTCATCCGGGCCAGCCGCTTGGGTCTATCTGGCTTGAACCCGGTTCAGATGCCGATATATTGACGGGGAGCAGGAGACCATGCGAGGGGCGAGTAGTTCCATCAGAGGAGGCGGAGCTTGTGTACTTGTGAGAGTGTCCCGACTCCTGAACGGTCCATAATGTTGCGACGACTGCCGTCGTTGGTGCATGATTCAGATTTCCAGCACATCCTTGGCGACCTTTCTGACGATGCTGGTGTAACGTGATGCGTCAAAGTGAACTCAACCCCCAGGATGTGCTGACTGACTCGCTGGAGTGTATATCCCTTTTTTACTGCCTTCTGGAGATAATGGGAGTTGTTGTTGGTCTAGTTGATGCACCTTGGTTCTGCGGGGAGATGAGGACGGCTTTGAGTCTCCTTGTCTGGTGCAAAGGGTGACTGCCATCTCTTGCCGCCAGGAGGCGATATGCTCTGCGTGCCTGGTTTATGCGTATGACTGTGTTGTGGCGGTCACTCCTCTCACAGGTGAAGTGAGAGACGTCGTCTGCGTACGGCCTGTTGCTCAGAAATCAGCTGCAGGAATTCCATTAAAGTAAACGTGTCCATAGTAATGGGCCCGAGCACACTTCCTTGATGGACATGGCTTTTTAATAGAGTTTTTCAGAAGTGGTGTGACCCCTTCTCCCAACGCGCGCCAGGATGCCTGCCGTGGAGGTAATCTTGGAGGAAGTGTACAGGTTACCCGGCAGATTCCCTGCTTGCTCAGCTTGGTGTGATGACCCTGATGCCACAGCCCTATATTCAAGTGGCAACTCAGCATATGTCATGAGAGCGACGACGAAGGTGCCTTCTCGTGCCCCGTTTCTAGGGATGGGTTCTAGAGTTGCTGAGTTGCTAGGAGAAGATAGACGATCTGCTGCTTGCTGCGGATCACCCTGTCCGGAACCGAATGCGTGAATTTAGCATATACGGTGAGCGTCAAAGAATTTTGGTGTTTGGGAGGCAATGATGGACTCAAAACTTTTCACCAACCAACGGAGAGGAGAGAAATTGGGGGCGGGTAGTTTTTGAGGATCGCCTCGTGCTTTTTTGTTTTTGTTGTTTAAGCACAGACTCTCGCAACTTTTACTGTGAGATGTCTACGCTTGAGATGAATGGGGCACCCCACCGGAAGAATGGTATAAGATAGGTACAGTCTAAGGTTTGTGTGGGCACCTCGCAAGTATGAGGGTGCTGATACTATCTAGTCCCAGCGCTTTTTTGGGATCAACATTGTTGGAATTTGTGCAACACCCTCCTCCTTGGTAATGGTGGATGTTCCTTAGGGCAGCCTGGTTAGAACAGGAACTACAGGGGTTCACGTCCTGGGTCAGGAACTGTCATCTGGAGGAAAAGTGGGCAGTCCAACACCTGAGCTTTACCCGGTAACGTATGACAACAGAGTCATCAGGTGCTGTCCAGCCGGGGGATGCTGTCGTCAAGAGAGAATCCTGTTGTTTGTTTAATGCTGCTCCACCCAATCCTTAGTGCCCACTGCCTGTGCCTGTTAGCTTCGCGGAGGTGATCCCTCCATTGCTGAGCGCCTCTTACTAGACTCTTTTCATATTTTCACTATGCCAGTCTGTGCAGGTGTTTATATCTTCTTGTGTGGGTGTGATTTATATCCGCAGTCATGACTTGCTCTTCATGTCTGGCTGTCTTTCTTGCTCAATTGAAAAGCCAAACCAGGGCTGGTTCTCGCTCGTTGTTTAGAGCATGTGTATTATTCTGGCAAGGCACATAAATCTTCTTAGGTAAGTAGCTCAGAGATTTCTGTGAAGTTCTTTACTTGTTGTTAACGTCACCTGTAAGCACGTCCAGCCACGCAATTTTAAGTGTATGTCCGATTGCATCCCAGTTCCCCTTGTTCCCATAGCTAATTGGTGTGAGTCCTGCTCATCTTCGGTCGATTGCCAGCTTGATCTTGGTGGAGAACAGCCAGGTGGTCGGAGGAACCGACACGTTGCTGAAGCCCGGTCGGCAAGTTACATACTGCAGGGCAATCAGATTACAGGTGTCAATTGCACGACAGTTAAGAGTGGGTGGAGAGTCATACGTGATTTGTGGTGAGTCAACACCGTCACCAACCTCTCAAACTGCCTCAGGACAAGATACTTGTTGAGATCAAACCCACAATGCTGAGGAATGCTTACATGTAGTGCTGTTTAGGGAGCAGGGCAGCTAGTGGGTGGTCAGTTAGTGAACGGGGCTCACCACTTGTTCACTATGGATGTAACAACACGCACAGCAGATGGAATCTTGATAGTGTTGTTGTCCTACAATTGAGAACATCCATCTCTATGTGAGCAGGAATGGTCGACGGGTGAAATCTGGTACAGTAGAGACTGTTGCGGTGAGTTCACAGTGACTCCCCCAAAGGGTACCTTGGCTCTGTTCCTCGCCGGACACCACCTGGAGTCCGCCCTATCTGTCCAAACTTCGCCTGGCACATGAGAGATTGAGGAAGGTTTCAGCTAGTGGCAATGATGTCCAGACTGGTGGCAAAACATGACTGTACTTTAGGTCCCGTGACGTTCTTCTGGACAAACACTTCTGTGACACGTTACTAAAATGATGGTAAGATTACCAAAAGCCTGGGCCTTCGGGGGCAGCGTAGCTCCGGGTATAGATTGCGGTGGTTATTTTATGCGAGTGTGTTGTCTGTCATTGTGAGAGGCGGGAAAATAGCTTATGGTGTGCCCAGCGACTACCTGACCTATGCTGAGGGTGTCCGAAGTGTGGCCAGGAAACGCAAAGCTCTTGGTTAGGAAGAGTGAAGTACCACGTGTTAGTTCTGCCTGTTCCCGGCATGCCAGCTGTTCCTAAAAATCATCGCTGCGTTTTTCTTTGATCTGATGGAAGCGTACGGCACTCCTGGATGGTGTGACCGTCGGCGCTGTGCAGTATAGGTCGCACTTGAAGCTTCTGAAAGCAATCGTTCTTCGCTGTGTGCCCACTTCCTTGCGTAATGCAATAGCTTCGATCGGTGCCCCGGGCTGTTGTGAGCAGACCAAGCTGAAGCATGCCGCCCGTTGCGCTGTGGTGGTGTCGGAGGGACTGGGAGCAGGGCTCGCTTTGTCGCTGTAGTTGAATTTTATCTGCTTGATATGATTTTTGTTTGGGTGTACTTTGTGATAGTCGCTGAGTATGCCGCCGCTGTGTTCTCGGGGCGGTGGGTGCGCGTGAGAACCGCGCGTCCCAGGAGAAGCTTTGTGGGTAAGTGGAGTGCACTCCAACTACGTGGTTGCTCTACTGCTTACTCGTGGCAGGGGAGGTGCCGGCAGTGCGGCGCTCGGGATCGTGATAGGTGAGGCGCTCGGACCTCGGCCTTTGTGCTCTCGTGGGCTCGTGTGGCTAGTGTATGGCGTTGGTTTTTCTTGTGGTGAGGTGAAACTGTTCACAACAGTACGTTTGTGTTGTATATCTCTGTGCAACATTGTCCTTGTGGGTTGGGCGGGCTTAAGTCAGCATCGTCCACATGCCTGTGAAGTTTGATATATTGCAGTGTTTTTGCCACTGCTCCCGGTCAGTCCAATTCAGACTAGCGCTTTGTGCAGATGGGTTCTGGTGGTCAAACATCTTCAGGTGACTTTGGTTTTACTGTTGCTACTAGTGTTGGTCACATGTGTTATAGTCATGTACCCCTGTATAACGGGATTTGGCCTGTGAATGCATGACTCCTACCGTCTCTCCATTTGTTGTAATTTACTCATCAAATAATTAAATTAATTAAATTCCAATTGAGATATTTATAGAACCTGAATTCCATCAAAGCTGGTCTGCCGAGATGGGTGTTCGTATGAAACAGCCGTTCTGATTACCTTGGACCTGGTCGATTCCTCTACACCCCTAATAAGGAACTGATGTGACAATTATACGATATACGGAACTTACCATGTGTTTGCTCACGGGCCTCTTTGAGGCAATCCTTAGTTCTTATTTTAGAGTTCGGATGCTTACTAGCAGCGTCTTTCTCTGATGGGGCGATACGATGGTATGTTTTTATCAAAAAAGAGCCGAGGATGCCGTTTTTTTCTTTTCGTACTCTCTCTCTTACGCCCTGAATGAAGTTACTATAGCTCCGAGCTCTAATTGATGCGGTCTTCATATCGTCATCATCGGCTAGAGAAATTCAGAGGAGGCATATCGGATATGCTCAGTCGCACCCTGTGGTGGGTGTTCCAACTGTTTCCTGGAAGACCACGGGAGCAGTGATCCCCACAGCCGCGCGTAGAACACTGACTTGACAGCAGTCAAGTGTTGTGTTGGTGTCGATACAGCTGGTATTGGCGATGTTGGGGCAGTCACCTGCTGAACATTGAGCGACTAATTTAGTGGTGGTTGTCTCGCCACAGACTGCACACCATTTACCAGGTGCATATCCAGGTAGGCCGGGGGGCCGTGCGATGAGGCGGTGGTAACTCACATCACAAGGCATAGTTGCAGCGATGAGGTGTCAGGCAGTCGAGAGGGAGGGAGCGGAAGGAGGTACTTGTCAAGCAGGCGGGAGGCTAGTCAGTGTTATTTCACCCAGTGCTGTGTTCTCCCTGCAGACTGTTATGAGTCTTTTGTCTGCCGGCTGCACCGGGGTCAAGTTGTTCCTGCTAGTCGACTCTCTCTCTCTCTCTCTCTCTCTCTCTCTCTCTCTCTCTCCTCTCTTCTCCTCTCCTCTCTCTCTCTCTCTCTCTCTCTCTCTCTCTCTCTCTCTCTCTCTCTCCCTCCTTTGTCCCTCATTCACATATTCACCAACTAATACATACCTCTTCTTCATCTCTTTCAATCACCTCCTTCATCATTCCTCTCCTTTCTTCTTTCCTCTCTTCCTTCCATCCTTCCTAACTTTCTTCCTTCCTTCCTTCCTTCTTCCCTTCCTTCCTTTTTGAGACATTGGTACAATAAATCAAGAAAAGATGGAGGAGATACAGAGGGATGAAATATAAGAGGTGAAAGTAGAAACAGTGACAATGGGAAAAAAACCTCACCACAATAACGAGATAAAAGATAAAACAGAGGAAGCAAGAGACAAAAGAGAGGGGATGATAAATAATGGTGATACCGAAAAAAGGGGGAAAATGAAATAATTGGATGATTCAGAGGAAGGAAAGAAGGGTCATAATTTAAGAGGCAAAGGGAAGGATGAAGAATGAGTGGGAATAAACATGGGAAGGATGAAATAGATGAAAATAAACGATCATAAAATGGGGGAAAAGAAACTTTTGAGACAAAATACGAGAAGAAAAAATATAACAAGGGTCAAGATGAGGCAAAGAAAAAACAATTAAAATATACTAAAAATTATTGAGGAGAGAGAGAGAGATTGAGACATAAACTCGAAAGAGATATTTAACAGGCGGTAAATAACATTTGGCAGAAAGAGATTAAACGATAGTGATAATTATTGACCCGCGAAAGAGAGAGAACAGAGAGAGAAAGAGAGGAGAGAGGAGAGAGAGAGAGAGAGAGAGAGAGAGAGAGAGAGAGAGAGAGTGAGAGAGAGAGAGAGAGAGAGAGGAGAGAGAGAGAGAGAGAGAGAGAGAGAGAGAGAGAGAGAGAGAAGAGAGAGAGAGAGAGTAGAGCGGAAGAAACAGCAGAAGAGAGAACGAGGAAGGAGACGAGAGAGAGAGATAGAGAGAGAGAGAGGAGAGAGAGAGAGAGAGAGAGAGAGAGAAGAGAGAGAGAGAGAGAGAGAGAGAGAGAGAGAGAGAGAGAGAGAGAGAGAGAGAGTAATAGGTAATTTCACGTAACACTCGTAACAGCTCAATTAGATATCAGATAATGTCACAAGAGCAGCACCGTGACGCAACAGGCGATAGTGTGTGTGTTGAATAGTGTGTGTGCGTGTGATGTGTGTATGTACGTGTGTGTGTTGTGTGTGTGTGTGTGTGTGTGTGTGTGTGGTATGTGTGTGTGTGTGTGTGGTGTGTGTGTGTGTGTGTGTGTGTGTGTGTGTGTGTGTGTGTGTGTGTGTGTGTTGTGTGTGTGTATGTTTTGTGTGTGTGCTGAAGTGATAAGTGTGTATATGATAACTATACCCCCTGTTTTGTCATGCTTATCTGAGATAAGTGATTAGGGCGACAAGTAGACCAGGCAATATGCAGGTGTGACGGTGGGCGTGGTGGTGGTGGTGTGTGGTGGTGGTGGTGGTTTGTTGTTGTTGGTGTGGTGGTGGTGGTGGTGGAGGTGGTGTGGTAAGGGGGTAATAAAAAGTAATTAGAACTATTACCAGTCACTAGTATGAGGTCATGAAATTAGACACACTCGCACACACTTGCACCACACACCCAGACACACACACACACAACACACACACACACACACACACACACACACACACACACACACACACACACACACACACACACGTCACACACACCCACCCCCCCACACACACACACACACACATACACACACACACACACAAACACACACACACACACACACACATATACACATACGCACACACAAAAGTAATCAGGCCGTATATGACTAACGTGTGTGATATCGATTATTCTATTTGTCTTTGCAATACCATCTTTGGACGCTTCATAAAAGTGGCATTACATTGTTAATTGGGTAGTTGTCCTGCACAACCCTAGTGACCTCGACTCCCGCGGTGCGTTATTCCCTTTTTTTATACAAACTTGTCAGTAATGCAACCTAATTCATCTTTTACTTACACTTGATGGTGATAACGTTATGTAAGTCATCAGGCGCAGGAGAGAGAGACTACTTAGCGTCGTTAGCAAGAATATGTTTATGCAAAATAAATTTCCTCCATGACTTTTTTTTCATGACTTATCAAAAGCGAAAATTTGCGTATCAGAATGAGTGCCATTGGATACCAAAAACATTTCCTTGTAAACCATTCGTAACTCTGAGCATTGTGAAGGAAACGCTCGTATAAGGTGAGCACTTGTAACTTGTAATATGATGAAATCGTAACTTGGATGAGGGATCACTCGTAACTCAAATGAGGAGGCACTTGTAGCTCGTATCATGAAACTCTGGCAACTCGTATCATGAAGCACTCGTAACTCGTAGACTCGTGTAGAAGGGAACAAAAGGTATCAAATAGTTTTTCCCGCATTCCCTCATCGCATGTTAAGCAAAAAACTGTACGCATAACAAATAGAAAATCACTAACTCAACATTTACATAATGTTATAATGATCACCTGAAAACGTTTCGGATGAGTAAATATGTGAGAGGAAAGTGTGTTAAGGGAGTTCCCCAAGGAGGTATTACAAGGAAGGAACGGAGAAAGTGGAAGATGAGGAAGAAAGGCATATTGTCGCGAAGGCAGTATCTCATTAAAATAATATACCTGCAGTGGATATTAAACGGATATAAATTTAACATAGATAAGTCGTCGATCAGGGACAAGAGATGAAAAGGGTTGGGTGTGATGTAATGGTAAGCAGAGTATATATATATATTATCATATATATATATATATATATATATATATATATAATATATATATATATTATATTATATATATATATATATATATATATATATATCAATCATTGGGGGCATACGCCGGGAAGCGCGTCGCCTCACCCACCCTACGACGCCAATTAGCGAATACAAATTGGATACAGATCTTGAATATTAATGGTGAGGTATTTGATCAATTATATAGTCTATACAATGAAAACTTCCAAATATGTTTTCCACTAAGAAAGATTAAGATTAATAATAAACATATTTAAAGTCCTCATATTACAGCGGATTTACGAAACATATCAGAGAAAAGTACAGACTGGGAAGACTGGCGGCCAAATGGCCATTAACATATGGACCTCTATATAGAAAATACAGGAACAAGATCGCAACCCTTCTGCGTGTTGCCAAAAATAATTATCATAAAGATCAGCTAAAACTTAGACAAGAAAATGTTAAATCAACATGGACCGTTATAAACACTTGATGGGCAGGAAAAATGGTAGTCACAGTAATGAAATAAAATTGAAAAATGACATTGATCCTTACTGCAAATATCTTCAATAATTACTTTTTGAATATACCAGAAAATCTAAATCATCCCAATGACATACAATTAAATTCTCACAAACGATATTTTAATAATCCTGCAGAAATGTCATTGTATTTGTATCTAGTTACCAAAGAGGAAGTTCAACAGCACCTTAAGTCCCTGAAAAACACAGCAGCAGGCTATGATGACATCCCCCCAAGTCTCCTCCGACACACTTCTCAGTACATTGATGTCCCACTTACTCATGTAACTAACCAATGTTTTAAGGAAGGATGTTCCCCAAATAAACTAAAAACTGCGAAAGTAGTTCCCATCCATAAATCAGGCGATAAAGGAGATCTATCTATCTATGTATCTTATCTATTGTAAAAAGATTTAGTGGATTTTTGGAAAACTTAAAATTTTTTATCTGAAAATCAGTTTGGCTTTCGCAAAAACAAATCAACGGAAAAAACAATAACAACATTTACAAGTGAAGTATATAACTGTCTGGAAAGGAAGTTTCATGTTGTAGGAATATTTCTAGACTTGTCCAGAGCTTTCGACTCACTTAATCATAGAATATTATTACATAAACTAGAAAATTTGGGAATAAGAGGTGTACCACTAAAACTATTCACTAGCTACTTGACAGACAGGAAACAAGCAGTAGTTTTGTAACAACAATATATCTACGCTGAAAAGTATCAATAGTGCCTCAGGGTTCAATTTTGGGGCCTTTACTATTTTTGGTATATATTAATGATATTGTAATGCCAGTTATAACTTCAGCTATGTTCTCTTTGCAGATGACACAAATCTTCTCTTAAAAGATAGGACATTAGATAGTAACTTGTTAAAGTTAATAGTGAACTAGAGAAAATATCAAGTGGGTTTTAGCTAATAAACTATCTGTAAACATAAGAAAAACTAATTATATAATTTTTCAAAATCGTTCTGTTAATATCTTAGGCTCAGTTTACCTTGGAGGAAATTAAATTCAGAGAGTCACTAATATTAGATTTCCGGGTACTATTACTGACGAAAATTTAAACTGGAAAAAATATATACAGTCTGTAAGTTTCAACTTATCAAAAATATGTGGAATTTTAGACAGAATTAGACAGAACTTAACGAGTGAAGCATTGCGAAGCATATAATATTCCCTATGTTATCCATACATAATTTACTGTTTGTCTGTCTGGGGATGTACTTGGCCTTCCACTGTAAAAGATTTTTTCATTGCTCAAAAGAAAATACTAAGAACAATTAGCTTTAAAGGCAAGTATGATCATACAAATTTATTATTTAATGATTTACGGTTACTGAAATTTGAGTTTTTAAAGAAATATTTTATTGTACTTACAATTTACAATGTTATACATAATGTTAGTGATAGTAATAAATTATTTACAGTTCTTCACCACAGTCAAGGTACGAGTGGAAACCATATTGACCTGATATGTCCACAACCACGAACAACATTATGTAAATATTCACTGCACTGTGTTGGTCCTAATTATTGGAACAATTTACCAAATAATTTGAAAAGTATTACTAATTTTAATACATTAAAAATTAGACTTAAGACTTACTTTTTCCAACAACAAAATCAAAACATTATGGATTAAAGTGAATGTCCTTCACATCATTAGTATTTTTAGTAGCATGATTAGTGTTTAATTGTATCAATCAACTTGGGTAATTATTATGGTGGTTAACATTTTCTTTTAATTTGTAAGTAAATTATTGCCCCCTTCATTCATATGTATATATATATATATTTGTACACTGTTCCTGTCCGCCAGGGAGCTGTTGCTCGGCGGACTAATACCTAAGATCACATTTGTAAATAATTATATAATCTATGTACTTCTAAAGATATGGCAATAAACTAAACTAGACTAAACTCCCGGGGGTCACCACGCGCGAGTCCCCATGCAGAATGGTACGCATTCCCATACCAAGCAGCTCTCGACAAGAAACATCAACTTGCCCCAGCCACGAGCCTTGTGGGCGGATACATATACAACCCGATGGGAAGGATTGGTTTCAGGGTAGCGTGCCACATGCCCATATAGCCGAAGTTGGCGCTGACGGACTATGCAGGTAATAGGCCTCGATTCAGTCTCACGGTGCAATCGCTGATTTGACACGTAATCATCCCAGCTATAGATACCCCATCCCCATCTGCATCCCAGATACCCCATGATTCTGCGAAGACACTTATTACCAAAGGCAATAAAAGGGGCTCCGAGGGGAGTCCCTCCACCAAGAGTAAATCTCCCTTTTCCTTCCGGGGGAGGGGACAGCAGCAAAAGCACATAATAGATAGGGATTCCTACTACTGCGCGATTCACGGTACGTGTAATCACAGTACCGACCGATGCTATCAGATAAGAGACGCTCGAGCAAACAATGAGCGAAGGTGGGCTGCTGGGAGAGGTAAGTTGTCGAGGGAAGACATACGAGCCTCAACGCACCATCCAGATTAACTCAACACAACCGCGAGGGAGATTTTCCTCGTGCAGGCGCGGCGGATTTGTCGATTTTCCACAATAGTGTGGCTGCCTGCCAACAAACAGACGTAATGGCAATACCCACGAAGGTAAGCCATCAAAACCTTTCCCTGGCTGTGGACACTGGAGCTACTGTAAATGTACTCTCTGAAGAGTCGTATCAGGCTCTAAAGAGGAGTGCACGTGGTGGCCGGTGGCCGTTACGCCAGAGTGATTTGAATGTGAAGGGGGTCACAGGTTCATCTTTAAAAATAAAGGGAACAGTGATCTTACCTATTAATCTGAACAAAGGGGTTCCTCTGGTTCGTATGGAGTTCTATGTAGCATCCAACTTTCAGCTCCCTGTAAACGGGTTGTTGGGTCTAGCTGCGATGAAGTCTAATCGAATTGGGATAGATCCCAACAAAAATTTAATAACATTTAAAGGGAAGCAGTTAAAGGCGATGGATTCTCCTATGTCTCTGACTCCTCTATATGTCAAATCACTCACAGGGAAAAGAGGCGATAAGCGAGGGCCACCGACTGGTGTAGTTCCCTCAATTCATGTCTCTAACGATCTCGTGAATCTCACAGCGGGCTGGAAGCTCGTGAAGGCCACGATTGTCGGTGACCATGAAATCCCCGATCGTATGGGTTTGCGTGTTCCAGTGGCGGTTCTTGATCCACCTATAGACAGTGAAGTATGTCTCGATGGCCCCAGTAAAGTAAAACGATTGGCCGTAGAGACGACACTTAGCACTGTCAGCGCAGGACAGGTCACATCAGCATTGGTTAAAATTGTTAACACCACAGGTAGACCAGTGCGAGTTAAACATGGAGTTTTCCTTGGGGAAGGTTTGGTGTATGATCGAAAGGTGGTACCTGAACCATTGGAGTTACCTACTGCTTGTGCTGCTGCGGTGCAGAAGTCCGCCGTTGACATCGAGCAGGGTCTGGTACCAACCCTAAGTTCGCTTGTCAACGTCGTGGACTACCCGGAGTTAAAGCACTCGCTCTTGGAACTCTTGGGTCAGTACCGAGATGTCATAGCACTCCCCGGTGAAGCTCTTGGTGCTACCGATACAGCGGAGCATCACATTAAACTCAGTCCAGGGACCAAACCTGTCTACATTCCTGCTTACAGGCTACCTCATAGCCAACGGACTGTGGTAGAAACACATGTAGAGGAAATGTTGGAGCAAGGAGTTATTCGACACTGGTGCTCACCCTGGAACAGTCCTTTGTTCCTTGTCCCGAAGAAGGATGGAACTTTTCGCCCAGTTATTGACTTTCGGCGAGTGAATCAGGTCTCAGAAGATGACAGGTATCCGTTACCAGTCCTAAAAGATCTGCTCATGTCGTTAGGTCCGGGTAATACAATTTTCAGTAGTGTGGACCTTTTGTTGGGGTACTGGCAGGGACCCATGGCAGAATCCTCCAGAGAGGTTACGGCGTTCAGTACGCCGGGAGGTCACTACGAATGGCTTCGGATGCCGTTTGGCTTGAAATCCGCGCCGTTTACTTTTCAGAGAATGATAAACACAATTTTTGTCGGTATGATAGGTAACTCCGTGTTCGCATACTTGGAGACATTATAATTGCTAGCAAAGACCATGAGTCTCACTTTAAAACTTTAGAGTAGTTTTGTAGCGACTGTTGTCAGCTGGTCTCAAAGCCAAGCTCACCAAGTGTGAATTTTTGAAAGCTAAGATTAGCTTCTGGGCCATATTGTCGACCGGGAGGGACTCCACACCATGGACGATAAAGTGTTGGCAATCAAAAACTTTCCTCAACCCCAGAGTGTTGAGAATGTTAGATCATTTTTGGGACTAGCGGCTTTTACCGCCCCTTTATCAAAGATTTCGCCAGAATGGCATCTCACCTTAACCAGCTGTTAAGAAAAGATGTCTCATTTCATTGGGATGCTCCTCAGTTTCGAAGAGTTAAAACATGCACTCGTGAACGCTCCTGTCTTGGCATTCCCAGATTTTTCAGCTCCATTTGAGATATGTACAGACACTTCGGCTAAGAGACCTGGGGCAGTACTGATGCAAAAAGATGAAATAGGGAAGAACCGTGTAATCGCGTACGCGAGCAGAAATCTTATTCCGGCGGAGGTAAATTATTCCGTTACACATCAAGAAACCCTCGGAGTAATTTGGGCTGTCAAACAATTAAAAATCGTTATTTTTGGCTATCCAATAACAGTCTATACCGACCATGCAGCCGTTACTGAGTTATTTAAGGGTAACATTTATCCGTTAGGCTTGCAAGATGGTATCTGACGATCCAAGAGTTTAACCCAACCTTCAAATATTTGCCCGGACGTGCAAATGTGGTAGCGGACGCGTTATCGCGAAACGTTCCGGTGGTGGGTGAGGTCACCGGGGAAAATCCCGTGCCGAAATTTCTACTCTATGAATTGGGCGTCGAACAACGTAAACATGAAATTTGGGAGAAGGTCATATATGCCTTAGAGTCTGGCGATGAGAACTCCTTACCATCATTATCAGTGAGTTACTCACAATTTTTCCTGTCGACTGACAAGGTACTGTGCCGACATTGGCCACAGAAAAGAGACCCAGTGGAACAATACGTTATTCCTGACGTTTTTGTTCCGACGTTACTCAAACTTGTGCACGATGTGCCCATGGCTGGACATCCGGGACGTAACCGTACCCTAGCAGCCGGAGGCGTGTGTATTTTTGGCCCACGATGCGTGTGGACATTGAAGAATATGTTGCCAGGTGTGTATCTTGTGCCCAAAACAAAGGGACGACTCCAGGACCCGCTCCTTTATTAGAATACCCACCACCTGAGCAGCCATGGGACCTAGTTGCTATAGATCTTCTACAGTTACCCAAGAGTCGTCACGGCTCACAATATCTTCTGGTGTGTGTAGATCACTTATCAAGGTTTGTAGTCCTTGCACCGGTGAAGAATAAAACGGCTGCGACTGTAGCCCATGCATTAATAACTCATCTTTTCTGCCCTTATTCCACACCAAGAGTATTGCTCAGTGATAATGGCACAGAGTTCCGTAATGCATTGCTTACGGAGATTTGTACATTGTACAATATTAAGCAGACTTTCACGGTCGCATACCATCCAAGCTCGAATGGGCTGGCGGAGCGCGTTAACAGGAATGATCCTTGACGTGTTGAGACCTGTCGTAAACAGTTTGCACGACAATTGGAAAGATTGGTTACCCTACGTGTCGGCTTGCATTAATAGTTCATTTTGCGAGTCCACGGGCAAGTCTCTTCACTACATACTTTATGGTGCAGATAAACGGATGCCATATGACCTATTGGCCAAGCCCAATAAACCTGTGTATAACATAGATAGCTATCTGGATCAGCATTTGCATGTCTTTACTAATATACACAAAAGGGTCAAGGAAAGGCTACAAGCTTCTCGTGCCGAGATGATGGCACAGCTACATAAGCGTGCGGTTCCTATTACTATAAGAAAAGGCGATACCGTAATGGTTCAGAGTCCGAGTAGGAATTCCAAGTTGGCGCCGAAATTCTTGGGCCCGCGCATTGTTGTTGGTGAGAAGCATGGCAATAAGTTTGAGGTATTGGATCCACTTCTTCATACTGTCCAGATAATTCATAATGACAGATTAAAGAAGACCAAAGCCCGATGGGACCCGGCTTTTGCTGAATGTGCTTACCTACCTCCACGCATTTCCACTAACCCAATCACCACTAACGCCAAGCACGGCTATAATCTACGACCCCGAGTCTAACAAATTTTCTTGCACATCATGCTATGTGAAATGCATGTATTGCATGTTATTTTCATTACAGATCTTCGGAAGGATCGACTGACCTTCATGAAGCTAACCTGGTTGCATGCCAACCATGTTATAGGTTCCATTCCTTTGCATGCCCAAACCAAGCGAGATCTTGTCAATGCTTTCGGTAGGGTGTCTCAGTTGTTTGTGTTGAGACAGCTATGGATGAACATGTCCGAGACTTGCGGGAGGACTATAAACGACTATTTACTATTTTGGCGGCTAACTTAATGGTTTATTAGCATTAACAGTAAAAGGTTGGACATTCTTGATATTGATCTCCGACACCTTTTGAATATTTTTGCCTTTACCTATTAACAGGCCAATGAGCTTAATAGAGTGCTGAACAGTGCGATTGTGCATTTAGATGCTCTCATCTGATTTTATTTTCTCTGACCAAACTTCACTAGTTTTTTAATCCTCATTCAATGTGGTCGTTTCCAATATTGCGGCGCTTAGCCAAACATGGTAGATGCAGCTAGTGGGAGAGTAACCGCGAGTCTTTTTACTCAGGAGGATTTCTTACATACACTAGATATTGGTCAAGATGAACTCAATTTGCAACCCTTGTTCAGACAGGAATGCTATTCAGCACTACTATCCGGTCTTGTAAGTAACGCTTACCATGGATGTTATTGTAGTGCATGTCTCCATTAAGTCATCAGAAATTTTTGAGCTTATCTGGTGGAATCTTTTCAATTCTTCTGTTAATCAAACATTTACAACACTGGACTTACTATCATCTCTAGTTTTAGTGGCTGACGATCTGTCTCTATGCATCTGGCCGACTAGGGGATCTATTTACCGCTTTACTATTTGCCTTCCTCCTTATTTGAGGTGGCATATGTGATTTTTTTTTTTTTAAGGGAGTCCAGCTGACGCATTGAATCCTTTTCATGGGTATCAATAATTTTTATGAGCAAACATCATGTGACTGTCGTTTGCCCTTACGAACTTCCTTTCAACGGGTTTCTGGTCACTATGTAAGTGTTGGTTTTTGTTATGCTTCCAGGAAGCTTTTACAAGAAACGTTACTCTTTTGTTAATAATACCTTCTCTGACGAGTCGCAGTATGCCGCGGCTCTGGAGAACGCCTCTCCTGATTATCTAAACCTCATTGTTTTCTATCCCAGTGTACTATAGCTACTTTGTTGTTGTGTCAAGCGAGGTATCACGTTAGGCAAGTAATTTTTACGTGGAAGAGCTCAATCTTCACAGGTCTGACAGGTATTACACATTTTTGTAACATGGTTAGGTACATTTTCTTATGCCGCGTGGGCGCGCCAGGCGCGTGACCAAGCGATGTTAAGGCATAGGTATGGGCGTAGGTATGGGCGTGGTACGTATTGCCGGCCCCAGTTGCATTACTGCTTAGGTTAGCATGTATTGAGAACCGGAAAGGTTAGTAAAGAGATGTCACATAGCTTATTTTCATCTCTTATAAATAGATGGTAACATAATAGATATTTATATAGAGTAGTTATATTATCAGTTTATTCTATGGTAGAAACATTACTTGCTACTTGCTATATGTTTAGTAGTGAAGCAGATGTATATGTATGATAGATAAACAGAGTAGTTGTCACCTGCTTGGCAGGGGCGCGGGGCTCACCGCCGGTGACAGACAGACGGGCTTGTGCCAGGGTAAAGAGCGGAGATTGTAGACAGGGACTCCTGTAGCTACATATTTCGTCAAGTGTATTTTGTGTAGCTTAAAGGGGGTTGTAGGGGGTCGACCTGAAATATTTCAATTTTTTTATTTGGCTTATATTTTTCTGTCATTCTTGCTGCTTCTTCTGTGGTATATGCAAAAGTTTGATAAAAAATTTATAATAGGTGTTTTGCCTTATGCAATGAGGCGTCCTGTCATGAGTTTCCGCGGTATTACTCGCTGCAATAGAGATTGCAGCAAGTAAAATACAGCCCGTATTGTTCACCCCGTATTTTTTTGAGGTAATTTTTTTTTCTTAGTCTCTCATGAAACTTTAACGTTCTCTCTCACTACTACATGAAAACGGGAAATTTCTAGCACTCACTAATATTTTCCGAAGACCGCCAGTGGTGAGGTCAAGTACCGCTAAAGGCCTATGTACACAACCAATGGGAGTAAATAAAGGAAACTATGTCTGATTTTTCTTCATATCCTGATGTATATATCCTGTGAATTTCAAGTCCCTAGCTGCAATAGGTAAAGTACACTAACTGCTTCAACTTCATCGCTTGATTTCTCATAACGTTGGTTTTTGCATTTAAAAAATTATCTCCTCCTTTGCACTTCTTATTAAACAAATATTTCCTACTGCATCTTATGAAAGTATGAAAAAAGAATTAGTTTTGCTGTAGTAACTATTGTTTGAAGTTGAATTTGATTTTTGACAAATATTTATATGTCAAATATTTTTTTTTTTTTTTCGAACTTTAATTTTTTTTTTTTTTTACCATTGTATAAAAACAAACGACAGCAAACCTTAATCTCCTATCCTTCGTGATTAAAATGCTTTTTTAATTAAAGAAATTGGTCAATAAATAAGGGAGGAGTTACAATAAGAACATAAGCAATTTAACATGGGATTCGCGATTTTACAACCCCCCCTTAAGACAATTATACTGCCTCAATTACCCTGGCGTCTCTCTACATCCTCACGAAACCACTGATTAATATTCCAACGTAAATAGATTGATTGAAACGTGAGTTACTGGTCATTAACTCATCTACCCATCTACCTTCAAGGTGAGTTACCTGTGTGAGTAGATTACTCGTGTAAAGGAACATCCAGAGCATATGTATATATATATATATATATATATATATATATATATATATATATATATATATATATATATATATATATATTATATATATATATATATATATATATATATATATATATATATATATAATGAAGATATAAACCAGCGCGGGTAGAAACATCTTGATTGTTTATTGGAACGTTTCGGCTATACATAAGCCATCATCAGCCTAAAAATTTTTTTTAACAAAAAAAATTTTATCCGATTTTAGGCTGATGATGGCTTATGTATAGCCGAAACGTTCCAATAAACAATCAAGATGTTTCTACCCGCGCTGGTTTATATCCTCATTATAAGATCTCTCTTCCCTCATGGAGAAAGTATTGCCTCTATTATATATATATATATATATATATATATATATATATATATATATATATATATATATATATATATATAATATATATATATATATTTTATATATATATATATATTATATATATAATATATATATATATATTGATACATATGAGGCTGCTATTACTTTTCATTAACAATGTTATTTCCATTATAATTTTTACTGTCATCATTATTATTATCAATATTATCATTTTTATTTTGTTTTTATTAATATATTTATTTATAAAAATTTTATTATATTTTATTTTTAATATATTTTCTAGTATATTATGCATTATCTTTATTAATTAACACATACTATTTTCTGTTTTCAACATTATTATTACTAGTACTACTACCACTACTACCACTATTACTGCGACCTTTACTACTCCTACAACAACAACAACAACAACAACAACAACAACAACAACAACAACAACTACTACTACTACTAGGAGGAATAAATTTCATGTCGTTATTTCTGCTGAAAGATTACATTACTACATAAAGAGACTAAATAAAGGGGTGGGTCAGGATGGCATCCATTCTCTACTCATACAGAATGCCTCCGAACAATTACTTGCAAATATTTGTGTGTTTATGAATGCATGTTATAGCCACTGTTATATCCCTTCACATTTGCTTATGGGTGATATAAATCCTATAATGAAAGATACTAAGGGAAATATCGGTGATTCAAACAATTATCGACCAGTAATGTATGTATCAGTCATCATGTATATTGAAATTATTTGAAATGCACATATTGGACATTTTAGAGGAAAAACTTTATTTTAGCCATAAACAGTTGGGTTTTTGTGCAAACATGTCAACCAATGATGCTTGTTTCCTTCTAAAAGAAACTGTTCATTCTTATACAAAAAATAATGGTAAAGCATTTGTAGCATTTATGGATTTGTCCAAAGCTTTTGATAAGGTAAATCATTTTATTTTAGGTAATATGTTATTAGATAGGAACATTTCTCCTGACTATTGTTTTATTTCTAATTAATTATTTGAGAAATCAGAGTGCTATAATTATATGGAATGGTCTTCAAGAATCTTATACAGAAATCGATACTGGTGTAAGACAAGGAGGAATTTTGTCGCCATTACTATTCAAATTATATATTGATGGTCTTCTTAGGGACATATCCAACCTTGACGTAGGATGTAAATATGGATCATTTAGAATGAATATTATAGCGTATGCTGATGACATAGTTTTACTTACTGACTCTCATAATAACTTAGAAACATTATTAGATGTATTGAAAGTAAAATAAAAAGTTTGAAACTAAAGGTAAATCATTCAAAATCTAAATGTATGGTCTTTCATGATGTAAATATGAAGAAATGTAAGAGTGAAGGGATATATAAGTCACTATAAAATCGTGGAAAATTACAAGTATTTAGGACATTATTTGTCATTCAATTTTTATGATAACATAGATGTAGAGGAAAGGCTTCAAAGTTTTTACAGCAAAATTAACACTGTCTTGCGTAAGTTTAAAGGAATCAATTCAAAAGCATTACTTTTTCTATTCAAGTCATACTGCATTCCTATCTATGGTTTCAAATGTGGAATTTATGTAAGATTAACTCGAGTTATATATTTAAACATTTGAGATAGCTTATACAAATGCACTTAAGAAAATTTTAGGAAGTCCTTTGTTAACCAGTAATCACAGTATTGTCAAAGAGTGTAACATTATTTTATTAAAACATCATGTAACAACAGTTCAAGCTAGGTATTTTAGATCTTTAAGCAAGAAAAATTATTCTGTTTATATTATGAACAAACCTTTGCTTTTTGAGGGTATGTCTTTTAAATTTTTTTAAAGTTTTTTATTCAGAATTTATAAAATAACTTTTTTGAGATAATAGCATGGATATAATTTTTGCAAGAATTACTTGGGTTCAGAACCATGAAAATATGAGAGGAGTTCCACTTCCTTTAGTTCATGATTTTTTTGTTTTGTGTGATATGTAATATACAACTCCTTGTATGTTATGCAATAAAGATGATGATGATGATGATGATGACTAATACTATCACTACTACTACTACTATACTACTACTACTACTACTACTACTACTATAAAATAATTGCCACTCCAACTATTATTTAATGAGGGTGTCTGCAGTAATTTTTCAAAGGTGAACAAAAGGGATATACTCTTACAATCGTGACTATTGCGTAAATAATACATTGTATCCCGGCGCTCTTGGCTGGAGGGTGTGATCCAGGGAGGTTGTGTTGGGGAAATTACCTTTTATCACGCACCTCGCAACGGACACCCATGATGCATCTGCTACTATTACCAATGCTGTTGCTACTACTGCTACTACTACTACTACTAATATATAATCATATAATACTACAATACTAATATATAATATAATAACTACTAATAATAATAATAATAATAATAACAATAATAATACTAATAATAATAATAATAATAATAATAATAATATTACTACTACTACTACTTCTACTACCTGTTTTACTACAACTACCATTTCTACTTCTACTACTACTGTTGCTGCGGTTGCTGCTGTTACTACTTCTACTACCACCACCAATATTACTACTACGACTACTAACATTATTTATACTACTACTATTCTTGCAAATTTACTCTCGATGCTACTGTTTCTACTTCTACAACTAATTATATTACTCTTACCACTATTACTACTACTATTTATTGGTACTAGTATACTACTAGTACTACTTCTACTGCTAGTATACTTCAACGACTACTAATGATGTTATTGCTACTACTAACACTACTACTTCTACTACTATTAGTACTAATTGCAATTGATTATTTCCGTACACACACACACACACACACACACACACACACACACACACACACACACACACACACACACACACACACACACACACACACACACACACACACATAAACTTAATATGTACACCACTAAACAAATACAGCAAAATAAGAAAGGCCCAACACCAGTTACTGACGTCACTACTATCACCTGACCTGTGACGTCACGAATACGAACCCCAATCACAAGTGAGAAGGCTGACCAAACCACCAATCAGAGAGCACCACCTTATGTAGAACGATAGGGAGCACTAAATCCAAGTCCAAGGTTAATTACAAGCTGTTACAGGACTGCTTCGTATGTAATGGAGGAGATAGAGAGGAGGGTTTTGGGAAGGATGGAAGAATGAAGCGTATAGGATGGTGTGGAGAAGGCAGAGGGGGGGGGGGGGATTGGTAGAAGAGATGTGGAAGGAATGTATATAGAAACAAAGGAAAGCTGGTGGAGTTATGGGTGAGAGAAATAGTTATACAAGTGGAAGAGGACTAGAGGTTAAGATATAGGTTAAGGAGAGAGAGAGAGAGAGAGAGAGAGAGAGAGAGAGAGAGAGAGAGAGAGAGAGAGAGAGAGAGAGAGAGAGAGAGAGAGAGAGAGAGAGAGAGAGAGAGAGATGTATCCAAAAATCAAAAATCTTCCTATATTGTAAGATTTAACAACAAAATCAATTCCTTACTTACAGTTATATTCTTGACCAGCATCAATTGGACTGAAAACAAAGAAAAAGACAAACACATAAAGAAACAAAGCCAGTAACTTATAAAATCAAACAAGTGAGCAAACACAAAAACAAATAGATAAATTTAAATTGAAAAAAATCAATCAATCAACCGATAAATAAATATATATTACAAAAAAAAAAAAAAAAAATGTCATCAGGGCATCAACGATATAATTTAAACTGGCAATTATCTATATATTCAAATTTATCACTGACAAATTAACATCAACATGTAATATTAAAATAACGCAAATAACAAAAACAAAGCAGGAGTAAAATGACAACAATAACAAAAAACTAATCCGAATCCGTAATTGTACAATAAGTTTGTCTTCGGCTAATAATACATTCTACTCAGGCAAACAAACAAACAACAAACAAAGAAACTATGAAAAATAACAGGTAGTAAGGGTGTAGTTGTGTGTGTGTGCTTGTGTATGTGTGACTGTGTGTGTGTGTGTGTGTGTGTGTGTGTGTGTGTGTGTGTGTGTGTGTGTGTGTGTGTGTGTGTGTATGGTGTGTGTGTGTGTGTGTGTGTGTGTATGTGTGTGTGTGTGTGTGTGTGTGTGTTGTTATCATTTAAATCTTTCTTTAATTAATTCCATCCCATATTTTCTATTTGTATATGTGCCCCGCCCTTTCTTTCTTTTCAGTCATCCGGTAGTACGAGGCTTTGTTTTTCTCCCTCCCTCCCTACCTCCCTCCTTCCCTTCATCCCTCCCTCCCTTCTTCCCTCCAACCCTCCTTCTCTCCTTCCCTCTCTCCTTCAGTATCTCCCTCCCTCCTTCCCTTCCTTCCTTTCTCATTCATTACCTCGTTTCAACCATCCCTATTTTTCTCTCTGCCATCTGTGTGTGTCACCTCCACCTTTCCCATCCATCAGTCTGTCTTGAAGTTGTCCTGTGTCATCTGTCTACTTTGTTATGGTTTTCTTTATATACTTCTCACCTTTCTCTTGCTACGTCTGTCGAGTCTCCTATTTCATGTCGTCTTTCTATCTGTCTCGTTCCTCTCGCATGTATTTTCCTTTATTTCTCATTTATATTTTGTATTCTGTTTTGTTATCGTATTGCTTGTGGTTTTCTTTAGATTTCTTTGCTTTGCTTTTCTTCGTGTGTGATTTCACTTATGTACATTTTTGTCGTTTATATTTACATCTTTTGTATTATTTTTCATTATATTCTAACTCTTTCTTTATGTATACAATACATATATATATATATATATATATATATATATATTATATAATATATATATATATATATATATATATATATAATATATATATATATATATATATATATATATATATATATATATATTATATATATATATATATATATATATATATATAAATATATATATATATATATATATATATATATATATATATATAATCATATATATATATATATATATATAATTATATATATATAATATATATATATATATATATATATATATATATATATATATATATATAATATATATATATATAATTATATATATATATATATATATATTATATATATTATATATATATATATATATATATATATATATATATTATCTATAATATCTTATATATTTTCGTCTTTCATCTTATTATTCTATCTATGCCTCTGTGTTCTGTCTGTTTTTTTCCGTCTTTCACTCTTCGTCTCTTCTATCTTCCTCCTCGTGTCTGTCTATCTCTCTAACTCCTTTTATATATTTTTTCCTTCTTCTCTTTATTCCTTTTCTTTTCTCTCTCTTCTTTTCCTTCTCCTTCTCTCTCTCTATCCTCCTATCTCCTCTTCGTCTCTCTCTCTCTCCTCTCTCTCTCTCTCTCTCTCTCTCTCTCTCTTCTCTCTCTCTCTCTCTCCTCTCTCTCTCCTCCTCTCTCTCTCTCTCTCTCCTCTCTCTCTCTCTTCTCTCTCTCTCTCTCTCCTCTCTCTCTCTCTCTCTCTCTCTCCTCTCTCTCTCTTTCTAGCTTCTTCAACTTTCTGCAACGATTAACCTTCATCTTTATTTTACATGTCTTCTCCCTTCGTGCTTCCTCCTCCTCCTCCTCCTCCCCTGATCCTCCTCTTTCAGAAACTTTCCTCTTTCCCCATCCGCTTATATGGTATTGCCTTTCTTTCCTCCTCCTCCTCCTCCTCCTCCTCCTCCTTCCTCCTCCCCCTCCTCCTCCTCCTCTCTCCTCCTCCTCCTCCTCCTCCTCCTCCTCCTCCTCCTCCTCCTTCCTCCTCCTCCTCCTCCTCTCTCTCCCTCCTCCTCCTCCTCCCTTCGCAACTTTTTTCTCTTTTCCAGTCACCTTTTATTGCCTCTCCTTCCTTCTCTCTTCACAACCATCTGCCTTACTGGTTATCCATTATTCTTCTCCCCTCTTTTCCTCCCTTCCCCCTTTCGCCCCCTTCCTAACCAAAATAATTTATCATGTACATCTCTCCTATTTCTTGTCTTTCATTCTACATCCTACTTTACTGTCCTTGTTCACCTTTTTCCCTTAGAGTTTCCTCTTCTACTTCGTCACTTTTCTCTTCATCAGTTCCTTTTTCTCCTACTCTCTATCTATGTATCCTTACGGCCCACTCATTTTTATTTTCTTACCCTTGTTATTTATATTTGTTATCTCTTTCATTCCTTTACTTATTTTATGCATCACCTTATCTTCTCTTATCAACTATATTTAATCCTACCTTCGTCTAACCTTCTAATATGTCTATCATCCTCCATTTTCCTTCTTTCTCCTCATTATTCTGTTTATCTTCCAGTTTATTTCATTCTTTACAATTTGTTTTTCTTTATCCACTGTTTATAAGATAAGATAAGATTTTCATCCTATCTAGACACTTTGCAAGTACCAACTACAAGGTTATTGACTATACAAAGCGCCGCCACGTCAGCACGAACTAGGCGGACTCGAACCGCTGACCGAATGCACAGGGACGCTGCACATTGCGAACTCACGTCTCTACCAACCTTGCCACCCTGACGGGCATCCACTGTTTATCTTTAACTGTCTTCCACCAAGCCTTTCCCTTTCCTCTATGACTTTCCCTCATGCTTATAAAATGAGGAATCGATGAAAGGAAGCGTGAAAGACTGTGGGAGAAAAAGAAAAGAAACAGAAGTAGCAACGGTAGTAATCTATCTTCCTCCTCCTATTATCTGATACTGCCGAATGAACTTTAAAATAATTCCTAACAAGTAAACTGCAGAAACTTCACGTAACCAGGGGAAAGGTACTCCAGTGGAGCAACTTGAACCAGGGCCGCCTAATGTTGTGGGAAATTTGTAGGTTGAAATGAGTTAAGAAAACAAATTTAAGTTTGGTTCTTGTTTTATTTTCGTTCAACTTTAATTTTTTTTGCTTTCGTCTTATGGTTTTTGTACCATTTCTTTTTCACCATCGCCATCGCCAATGTCATTTTCGTCTACATTTTTCCCTTTAATTCTTCTTTTTCTTCTTCTTTTTCTGCTACATCTTCCTCATATTCCGTATCTTCATCATCATCAGCAGCAGCAGAAGTAGCAGCAGCAGCAGCAGCAGCAGCAGCATCATAAGCTTCGTCTTCTTCATCTTCATCATCTTCTTTTTCTTTTTCTTCTCATTCTTCCCTCTCTTCTGAACGGTCATAGAAAAAACATGATACCTAGGTCAAAAGGTCACTCCATTAACAGAAGGTGAAAGAATAGGAGGAAGAAGGAGCTAAAAAAGAGAAGTTGAGTTTAGAGGATAGAGAGAACGAGAGAAGGGAGAGGAGAGACAAGGAGAGAATAAGAGATGGAAGAGGAAAATAATGATGATGATGATGATGTTGATGATGTTTATTATGATGGTGAGGATGAAAATGTGATATATCAAATTATATGGCATGTCACATTTTTCTCCCTTGTCCCTCTACCTTTTCTTAATTTCCTCCTTTTTTCCCAGAATTTATGGTTATTTTATTTTATTTGATATGTTATATGGTAGATATGGAAAGGTATGTCAAGAGTCTCGCTGAGGATGTCGAAGGCAATTTGAACGCTAATAACCTCCGACCCGCCTACCGAGTCCTGAAGAAGCTCCGTTCCAAAACTCCATCTCGGGCGAGTGCTATCCAAGCAGCAGATGGGCGCCTCGTGGCGAACATGGATGGGCGGATGACTCGTTGGGCTGAGTACTTTGGGCAGTTGTTCACGGTGGACCCTCCAAATGGGTAGCTCCACACCACTGGATTACGGCCAGTGGATGCCGATCCTCCCATTGACGAAACCGCACCCTCATTTGACGTATTCAGAGAGGCTGTAGCAAAGTTGAGGGGTGGAAAGGCATATATCTGGTGTTTGTAATATCAGTGCGGAGTTCCTCAAATCTCGGGGTGAGGCCATGATCAACAGGTTGCATGCTGTCCTGACTGCGGCAATCAGGACAGCATGCATTCCTCTTGACTGGAAAAGGGGGCTGGTCGTCCCTATCTGGAAAAAAAGGGAACCATCAGGACTGCAACAATAACAGCGGTATTATATTGCTCAGCGTGCCAGGCAAAGGTGCTTGCCCATCTATTGCTGACACGGATCCGCAGCCATCTGCTGAAGCATCAGAGACCTCAGCAGTCTGGGTTCACACCTGATAAATCAACAATGGACCGTATCCTAGCGCTTCGTGTCCTGGTGGAACGCCGACGTAAGTTTCAACAGGGGATTGCAGCCTATGTTGATCTCAAGAAGGCGTTTGACTCAGTGCATCGTGAGTCAGTCTGGGACCTTCTGCGACTTCGCGGGATTCCTGCAAGGACTATTGGTTTGATGACTGGTCTATAGTCTGGGACTGCGAGTGCTGTGAAATGTGGGGGAGATGTATCCAGCTTCTTTCCTGTGAATACAGGAGTGAGGCAAGAGTGCGACCTTGCCCATCATGTTTCAACACTTATATGGACTGGGTATTGGGCAAAACTGTAGATCAAAGTGATTGTGGAGCATTCCTCGGTAACATCAAGATTACTGATCTTGTTTTTTCCGATGACTCAGTAATCTTTGCTGAGTCACTGGAGGTCCTGGTGATGGCTCTCGAGGGGCTGCACGCGTAGGCAAAACCTTTGGGACTTGAGGTCTCCTGGCTCAAGATCAAGGTCTAGGTGTTTGAAGGCTTACTAGATAAATGCGTACCGTCTGTTCATGCGTGCGGCGAGGACATTGAGATCTTGGAAAGTTTTACATACCTTGGTAGAGCAGTCCATAATGATGGTGGATCACGTCAAAAAGTCTTACGGTGGATTGGTATAGCCCACAGAATTATAGATTCGCTCAGCACGAGTATTTGGCGTTGTCGATACCTGTCCAGGAGGACAAAGATCCGGATCTTCAAGTCGCTTGTGATCCCTGCCTGATCCCTGTCCCTGTCTGTTTTCTTTCTATGGTTATGAGACATGGACACTAAATAGCGTTTTGAAGAGACGAATCGATGCATTTGGTAATAAGTGTCTTCGCAGAATCATGGGGTATCGCTGGGATGATTACGTGTCAAGTCAGCAATTTCACCGTGAGACTGAATCGAAGCCTATTACCTGCATAGTCCGTCAGCGCCAACTTCGGCTATATGGCCATATGGCACGCTACCCTGAAACCAATCCTTCCCATCGGGTTGTATCTGTAGGAAACAATCCGACGTAGATGAGGCCAAGGGGGCGCCCACAAGGCTCGTTGCTGGGCAAATTGATGTTTCCTGTCGAGAGTTTCTTGGTATGGGAAGGGAGCCTGCATGGAGACTCGCAAGTGATGACCCCTGGGAGTGGGCGGGTCGTGGGTAGGCGAGGCTACGCACCCCCCGGCGTATGCCCCCAATGATTGATTAGAGCGGGAGCCCAAAGCATTTATTCATGTGAACGACGGCAAAAGGTTTGACATCATGAATATCAAGAGTGACCCTCAGGCATTAAATTTTAGCATTGCTACTGGAGCGCAGTCGGGGCCTTAACCCTTAAATACCCCCAATTAGAAGGGAAAAAAATGACATTTATTCATGCAAAAAGCGACAAGGCTGGAAATGGTCTCAAATTGTTCCTAAGAGTCCCCTGTTCACTAAATGCACAACGACAGCAATTTTGGTTGGGGCTTTACCCCCGACAGCAACCCTCCCCCATTCCTAGGTAAAATATGACTTTTATTCATCCGAAAAGCGCCAAGGCTGGTAATGGTCTCAAATTGTTCCCAAGAGTCCCCTGTACACTAAATGCACAACGACATCAATTTTGTACGGGTCTTTGCCCCCGACAGCAACCCTCCCCCATCCCTAGGTCAAAAGTGACATTTATTCATGCGAAAAGCGCCAAGGCTGACAATGGTCTCAAATTGTTCCCAAGAGTCCCCTGTACACTAAATGCACAACGACAGCACTTTTGGGTGGGCCTTTGCCCCTGACAGTAATCCTCCCCCATCCCCGGGTCACAAATTACATTTATTCATGCGAAAAGCACCAAGGCTGGCAATGGTCTCAAATTGTTCCCAAGAGTCCCCTGTACACTAAATGCATAACGACAGTGATCTTTTTACCACTAGGAGTACAATATACCTCTAACTAACCCTAATAAATTTTTGCAAATATTAAGTAGATTTTTTCCTCAATTTGTCTAATTATACAGATTTTGCAGAAGTTGCCCTGTGGCAAAACAATTCCTAATGACAACATGGTCTTCTGATTTGTTGTGTTAGCCCCACACAAAGATGAGTTTGGTAAGAAATGAGTTTCTGTTAATACATCAATTTATTAACGTCGTTAATTTACTTATGTTTACATTGAAATTGTCTACTATTTAATAATAATAATAATAATAATAATAATAATCATTTTATCCTCGCCCGGAGGCATACAGACAAAACAAGGCAACAAAAACAAGCCCAGGAGTTAACTAAAGTACTAGAGCAAAAACAAACAAAAGAACATAGTATAGGCACATTAGGGGACAGAGTATCAAAGTACATAGGGTAAACATACATGGACACCTGTGCTACCCCACATTCTGCACAAACAGTAGACCCAGCCACCGCTGTTGTATAGATCCACATACATAGGCCGAGCTCTGCCTAACAGAGGTGATGATGGAGTTCGTAGAGAGCTCCACCCTACGCCTTAAGCTGAACACGGAGTGTCGACGGATCACATCCAGATTGTTCACCCCGTTCCTAGCGAAAGCCAGGAACGAGCTGCACCACCTGGGCAGCCCCAGAAGCCTCTTAAGGATGTCATTGTGACAGACCTTAAGGCGGTTCAGAGTGGCCACCCTGAACCGCGACCACAGCGAGTTGCAGTATATAGAGTAGTAGTGACTCCTGAATAACTCCATCTTCACCTCTCTGCTACAGTAGGAAAATTTCCTCTGTAGAGTATTTCCCACGACAAAAAGCTTGGTGGTCTGCTTGATGATATCATCATCATCAGTCATTTCGTGGGATATAACATGGCCTAAGTATGCGAATCTATCCACAAAAGTGAGGGCAGACCCACCGAGCCATGCTGTTTTGAGGTAATTCACCTGAGTGCGTGCCGGTGATACTACCATGCACTCTGTCTTAGTGGTGTTGTAGACAATGTCATGCTTGGCAGCATACACCTGACACACATTGATAAGGTCCTGCAACGCATCCGCAGTGGGTGCGAGCAGTACCATATCTTCAGCATAGCTCAGTGAGTTGATGCACCCATCATGTATGTGGCAGCCGATACCTGTATCATTAAGGTTGGCACTGAGATCATCCGTGTACACATTGTACAGGTAGGGAGATAAATTCCCCCTCTGCCGAATACCATTGGCAGTACTAAAGGACAGCGAGAAGGAACTACCCCACTTAACAGTAAATTCCTGGGTAGTGTACCAGTACATTAATAGATTAACAATGTACCCAGGTGTACCCCTGACGACAAGTTTATGAAAGAGCTTCCAGTAATTCACTCTGTCCAACGCCATTCTGGCATCCAGGAAACACAGATAAACAGGTGAATTTCTGGAAGTGTAGTGATGAATGATATTCTTCAATGTCCACACACACATCTCAGTGCCAAGGCTATTCTTATAGCTGAACTGAGTGGTGTAGAATATTTAGTGGCGTACGTAGCTAATTAATTATTAGTTTGGTTAGTTGTATTCCTTCAGTTCTTCTCCATTCATGTAATCACAACTGCATAGTGGTTATTCCTCCCTGTTGACACAACAGTAATATTTTGTTTGGTATGATTTCGAAAATTGGTGTGTATATAGTTTGTGATGTCTGCAGGACATGAAATATGTGTGTATGACTTGATGTATGCTATTTAGAGTATAAGATAACACCACCTGCCTTTTTCTAGCAAGAGAGGATATAAATTGGCTTGTGACCCGAGAGGGTCGCAGGGGGGGGTCATGATCTGCCCTTCTTGAGTATGATAAGGCAGGCCTTATCAGGCGTCGCTTGTCTTGTGGAGAATAAAAGGAGGGACAGAGAGCAGAAGGAAATCTTGTGCTTAAAGCCGGCGAGGTGTGAGGTGTGTGCCTGGCAAAACGCAGGCGGTCAAGGTATTTGAGGTAAGGCCTTTCTTGCTATGCGTTTATGTACGCGTATTCGGCCTGTTAATTGTGTTTAATATTCACACACAATATTCACACAATAGTGTGTGCAATATTCATTAGTATTTCTTTTAACTTTTTGTTTTGTTAACATGTACATGTCATAATGTATCTGCGGTGCTACTATAGCGTGCGGTCTACCGGGACATTTGCACTATAGCGTGCAGTCTACCGGGACATTAGCACTATAGCGTGCGGTCTACCGGGACATTTGCACTATAGCGTGCAGTCTACCGGGACATTTGCACTATAGCGTGCAGTCTACCAGGACATTAGCACTATAGCGTGCGGTCTACCGGAACATTTTACACTATAGAGTGCGGTCTACATTTCTTACTCTCTACTTACACTTTACACTCTTACACTTCAGGCTGCAACTTACTATTGCTAAATGATATTGCCTGTTATACAATAGGGTATTATAGAAAAATAAAACTGTAGTAAGTAACTTATTAATCTATATTATAAAAGCGAAAGTGTGTGTGTGTGTATGTCTGTGTGTGTGTGTGTGTGTGTGTGTGTGTGTGTGTGTGTGTGTGTGGTATAGGTTCCGCCCCCCGTGGCGGAATCCCATCATATACCACATTTTTGGAACCAGGTTGACCAGGGAAAGGTTTTAAGCCCACTTATGAGATGATCCGATCACTTTTTTTTTTTTTTTTTAACAGCCTATTAGCGATAATTGTGAAAAAAAGTGGGTTGCGAGAATTGAGGAAGCCTTAGCCTTGATGTAGGGTGATGGGTAATGGGTGAGTGAATGGGTGGGGTGATGGGTAATGGGTGTGGGGTGATGGGTGAGTGAATGGGTGGGGGGTGATGGGTGATGGGTGAGGGAATAGATGGGGGGTGATGGGTAATGGGTGAGTGAATGGGTGGGGGGTGATGGGTAATGGGTGAGTGAATGGGTGGGGGGTGATGGGTAATGGGTGAGTGAATAGGTTGGGGGTGATGTGAATGGGTTGGCGTTAATACATACATTTCTACATCCATGATTTCAGGAAAGTTAGAAGGGGCTATCTGGAGAGTCTGTGTTTGGAGGGCCGAAGGCCCACCAAACACAGGTGGTGGGCCAAAGGCCCACCAATAGCCCTCCGCAGGAGCTAGCCAAAAAGTCCCGGCTTTGCGGCTAGTTATCTCATATAAGCAAAACATGGTCTACAATACAGTAGAGTATTATAAGGAAACAAATAAATCATCAACACACGATGATTGCTTTCACGTATAAACGTAACCGCTGTTTCTTCTGTCAATATGATAATTCTGTAGAATTCTTTCAACAGCATTGTAGAGGGTTAAGTGTGTCAGACTGATGTTCTCGGCTTGCATTTTAGGAGGATACTGAAACATTACTTCGTTGATCCACATTTTATATAGTTGAGTAAGGCCCTAGTACTCAGTCAGGTTAGGTCAGGTGTGGTCTTAAACAGGCAGCACATACAAATACAGCTATGTGGTAGTCATGTCAGGTCAAATCAAGTGGGATCTTGATAGACCGCACATTAGGGTACCGTAGACTGCAGACCCCGATGCAGACCGCACGCTATAGTAGCACCGTATCTTCTTTGTATTTTCGAAGTATATTAACGACAAAATAATATGTGAAAATATATCCAAATATTTTTTTTTTTAAATGAAGTGGTATATGTTTGAGTATATGGTATTTGAACTTGTGTGAGTTTTTGTGTGTGTGCGAGCTTTTGTGTGTGTGTATGTATGTGAGTTTGTGTGTGTGTGTGTGTGTGTGTGTGTGTGTGTGTGTGTGTGTGTGTGTGTGTGTGTGTGTGTGTGTGTGTGGTGTGTGTGTGTGTGTGTGTGTGTGTGTGTGTGATCTTGTGTGTGTATATGATCTTGTATGAGTTTGTGTGTGTATGTGTGTGTGTGTGTGTGTAAAAGAGAGAGGGAGGAGAGAGAGAGAGAGAGAGAGAGAGAGAGAGAGAGAGAGAGAGAGAGAGAGAGAGAGAGAGAGAGAGAGAGAGAGAGAGAGAGAGAGAGAGAGAGAGAGAGAGAGAGAGAGAGAGAGAGAGAGAGAGAGAGAGAGAGAGAGAGAGAGAGAGAGGAGAGAGAGAGAGAGAGAGAGAGAGAGAGAAGAGAGAGAGTAGATTTGATTTGATTTGATACATTTATTAGGACAAAAAAATACATACAGTCACATATGTGCTAAGGCCTACCTAGAGACACACATGAGAGGGATATTGCCGTTGTCCAAAGGAACGTGTATGGGTGCCTAGGCGGTCCCCGCCCTGAGCATACTGATCATAAGTACATTACTAAACACTGCATAAATGTGATAAGAATGACTTACATAAAAGTTTGGCTGTCCAGCATTGTACATAAATCTACCTACCATTACATTACCATCTATAACATACTGTTGTTTTTCTTTATTTTATTTTTATCCTATATCTTTACTATATCCCATATTATAGATATATACACACATACATATACATATACATACATATATACATATAATATATATATATATATATATATATATACATAGACGCACACATACACATACACATACACATATACACACACATGAGCAGATGTAGACATACATACATTCATACATACACACATACATACACATGTATATGCACACATATATACACATGCATACATATATACGCATACACACATACACATACAGACAAACATACACATACGTATACATACATACACATGTTCGCACACATGCATACATATACACGCATACATACACACACATATACATTCACATATACGTACACAGATGTACATACATACACATACATGCATATACAGACATATACATACATACATACATATATCCACACCCACACATACACATATACACACATATGCATACTCACATATATATACTATTGCATTATTATCCATATCTACTATATCTATTATTTTGCCGTTGCACTTATCCTGATCCCATAAGACGCTGGAGGCTGGTTTTCCGTAATGCCGCATCAACCTGACCGTTGTTTGTCATCCAGATAACTTGGTCCGTGACATTATCTATATCGGGATGTCTGAAAGTTGCCAAAGATGGACACTGCAGTATGTAATGTTGCAAGGTGTGGGACCTGAGTTGCTGGCATAATCTACATTTTTTGTCGTCCTCGGGCACGTTCATCCCCAATTCCCAGTAAAAGGGGGACCCCAACCTAAGTCTCGTGAAGACTGTGTCTTTCCATTTAGTTCTGTGTTTGCCGTATGAGAAGTGTGTCTGCAGTGCAACATTTGTATAGTGTGCCATGAGCGGATGGTTGGCATATTTGTTTTCCATCCTGGTTTTGTCAGTGTCGTTTGAATGTCCTAATCTGAGTCTTGACTTGTCTCATGGACAGTGTGCCCTGGATATCTACTGAGTCCCTGCACGTTGCCTGCTTGGCGATGTCATCCACCCTTTCATTGAGAGTTATCCCTACATGGGATGGCACCCAAATGAAGGTCACGGATCTACCTGTCCTTTCAATGCCCTGCAAAATACCCATACACTCGTTCACTATCTCCTCAAAAACAGGGTGTGAACTCCTGAGGGATTCCAGAGCTCCCCTGCTGTCTACATAAAAATATGTGTCCCCAACACCATCCTTGACTTTCCCAAGGCCAAGGAGTATGGCAGAGAGCTCAGCCTGAGTGGAGGAAATAGCATCAGACAGTCTATAAGCTTGATGGGTGTCCGTGACCACGCCATGGACATCATACTGCCTCACCAGAATACCACACCCGGCCCTGCCACTCTCCATGACAGACCCGTCACACCACACGTGTGTACTGTTCGCCTGCCAGAAAGGTGAAAGTTTCTCCAAGAAAATGTATTTAAGTTCATGTGGAGCATACATGTGCTTTTCTTATCCAGTGGCGATATTATTATGGTTACTTGTGTGTTCTGCCACGGAGGGCCCCTCTTATGTCGTCCCTGTGTTTCACAGCTGTTCATCAGGTCATACCTATCTATATCTGCCACTAGTGTAGCTAGAAATCCTCTCCGGCCCTGTTTCCTAAAAGTTGTGAGCCCAGCAAGTCCAGCGGTAACACTATCAACTAGTGTGGCCCCTCCCTTGGCCCTCATATGCCTTACGGCAGCTGCCGAGTTAACTTGGGAGACCCTGTCTTTGAGAGCAGGGAGGCTGAGTTCCATTCTCATGCAGTCTACCATCGCATTTTTAGGGCAGTTTAGGATGATCCTCATGGCAGTGTTTTGTAGCTTCTCAAGTTTTTCCATCCTTCCCGAGCCAAAGCAAGAGAGGACAGGACTAGCATAATCTATTAAAGACCTGATAGTGCTGATGTACATGGTCCTCAGCACAGGAACTCCGACACCATTCCCACTCCAGGCTAAAGCTTTCATGGGTTGGAGTCGCGCCCTACACTGCGTTACCAGGTGGGTCAGCTCCGCCTCTTTACTATCAGCTGAGTATCCTACATACATTCCGAGGTACTTATAGGATCTCACTCTTGCAACGTTTTTGTTGTTGACGGTTAGGTGTATGTCCCCAACTGCTCGACATTGAAACTTTGTCTTTTCCTCATTTAACACGAGACCCATTCTCTGGGTCACAATCGTGAACTTGTCTAGGGCAATTTGCATATTACGTACATCTCTACTCTGAAGGAGGATGTCGTCAGCGTAAATCACAGCATTTACATTGTGAGATAGCTCTAAGGAACAGACTTTATTCATCAAAATATTGAATAGCATGGGGCTTAATACACCACCTTGAGGAGTGCCAAGAGTAAATGCTTTCTGGTTCAGATAAGGAACCCTGAAACAGGACTCTCGCCTTCCTGCCATGGAGATAATCGCCTATCCAGTGGAGGAGCCTGCCACCCACACCCATAGTAGCAAGTTCATACAGTATAACTTCACCCATGGCCTTGTCAAAGGCGCCTTTTAGGTCTATAAAGACGCGGCAGTAATCAGCCTCATGGGATAAACACCTTATAACAGCATCAGCTGTTCCCTTCCCCTTAATGAAACCAAACAGATTATCGCTGATGTCATCGCCTACTCTATACATTAATCTCTCCAAGAGGACTCTCTCCATCATTTTAGAAAAGCATGTTGTTAATGATATCGGTCTATAGCCTCCACTGACCTTAGGGACAGGGATTATGATCGCCTCCTTCCATGCTTTGGGCAGCCTTCCTTCCCTAAAACTCATGTTAAATAGTCGTAACAGTGGTCCGTCGTGTATACTAGCTAAGCAGTTAAGTATTTCATAGGTAATACCATCAGCTCCTGGAGCAGTAGATTTTCCGTTTTTTATGGCTCGCAACAATTCATCCTGAGTAATATCCACATCTGTTTCATCTCCCACGTTTAGGGCAGTGAGGATAGAGGATCTCCTCTCAACCTCCCATTCTCCTACCGCATCGTTTACAGTCTGAGGAAGACTGGCAGCACTAGCCTCATATGCCCACTTTGTTATAAGCTCATTTGCTACCTTCTCTGGGTGTGGGTGTGCCACAAAGCTGGCTCTCTTCCCCCTGACTTTGTTAACTGCCCTCCATATTTCAGGGACGTTATTACAATCACCCAATTTGTTTGCAAATTGCTTCCAGTACTCGCCGCGTGTTTCCTTCCTCATGGTCCCCAATATCTTAGCTGTCTCTAGGAGTGTGTCCCTGGTAGCAGCATCTCGCCCAGATTCTACCCATTTTTTATGCGCCACCCGTAACATTCGCGTGTGTGCCTGCAACGCTTTGTCGTATGGATACTTTTTAGCCCTTGACTTTGTGTACCTTTGTTTTGTTGCGCGCTGATTACGCTGATTATCACAAAGAACTGTCTCAATAGCGTAAGCCATGTCATGATAGAATTTATCAATGCAGGTTGGACGATAATTAGCATACCAGAGTGAGATTTTTGATATAAAGTGGTCACCTTATCCTTTGGCAAAGACAGACGCTTTCTGTCATAGTATACCTTTCTTTTCGTTAAAGGTAGTCTGATCCGATAGCAAAGTGATCACTCAGCAGATCACTGATTACGTTACAAATGCCAGGCGCCCCCTGGTGGTTAACTAAGCAAGCGTAATCGAGTCGCCCTCCCTGTATGTGCGTTGGTTCTTGGGAGCCCATTAATCGGGCTTGAGGGAAGTCACTCAAGAACTGAACCAAGCGTGTACCGTTAACATTAGTTTTCCCTCCTGATTCTAGTGACCTGTGCCTGGCATTGAGATCCCCAGCCACCAGCGTCATGACACCCTGGAATATGGGATCAGGAAGAGCAGTCACACCAAAGCAATTACTGGACACATACAAATTGATCACATTCATAACACAATCCTGAAAATGAACTTCAACACAGACACTCTCAATACCATCCTTTTTGTCAGGAGCCTCCAGAAGCACGGACGGAATAGTGCTCTTTACATAAGTGGAGACGCCCCTTACACCCACCGAGGCCTGGAGGTGATGCCCTACATAAGCATTTAGCTTAAGGGCTGTCCCACATTTATCCCCGGTCTCCTGCAGAAGTATTATGTCGGTGTTGTGTTGTGTGACATAGCAGTGTACATCAGCAATTCTGCTGGAGGTGAGAGATCGAACATTCCAAGAGAGCACTGTGAGGCTATTTACTTCCATCTTCCAAATCAATGTCCGGCTCACCTGTCAATATGTTCTCCATCAGCGTGGCAAACGTAGTCATTTGTTTCTGTATTAACATCCAAGCCTTAGTAATCTTTTCTTTTCCGTCGTCACTATCCTTACATTTTTCTAAGGAACCTTTGACATTAGTAATGAACTGAGTACTGAACATATGGTTGTATGGGTTTTTTTCCTTTTCTTTTGGTTGTGCCGTGGAATGTGATGCAACGGTGTTTTCCTCAGCTCGCACACTGGACGCAGAGCATGAGCATGTTTTGCTTTCAGCTCTGTTCTCTCCACCGCTTACACCACTTTCTGTACCCTCCACACTATGGGCCTCACCCCTTACAGAGGACTCATTACCTAACACGTCACTATTTTCACATATAATGTTGTTAACCGCACCCGCGGGAGAAAGGGCCTCGTTGGGAGCACCGCATTCAGTGCCCACCGCACTGGGAGCTTTGCCCATGACACTGGCTTCACCCAGCATACTGCTATCTGCGCTTGGAACGCCACATTCACTTCCCACCTTTTCTGCATTGATTTTCGTTTCCAACAAGAGCTTAACCATATTTTCCAAACTTGCAAGCCTTTCGGAAAAGGCCTGGATCACTCCAAAAAGTGGACCGCCATTATCAGCATTCAGTGAGGGCATCTGCAGTGGTTGGTTTCCATCACGCTGGGATTGGGAAGGGGAGGAAGGCAGGGGCGGCGGCTGCAGGGGTGATGTGAGGGAGAGGTAAGGGGGAGGCACGTCACCCCCTCCCGCTGCCGGTCGAGGCACACTCCACGCGTTCAGGGGTGGGAAGACGGGGCCCTCACTCCCCCCCTCACCGGTGCCTCCCAGACTGTTGTTGGGGGGAGGAGGGCGGCAGGGTGGGCTTGGACCGCCGTGGGAGGGACCCTCCCGCGCCGGGGCCACTCCACTTCCGCCGCTGACGCTGGGGTGAGGGTAGACAGGTCGTCTGGGGCAGAGAGGTGAACAGGCATTGTGTTCCCCTCGACAATTACAGCAGCGTGGAGGTACTCGATGCCCGGCAGTGATCTTTTTCCTACAAACAGTCGAGGGATGATTCTTGGCGCAAAACCTGCATCGCACATCTCCTTGACACTTCCAGACCTTGTGTCCCCATCTACTACAATGGGAGCAGAAATGAGGCTCGTCCACGTATGGCGCCAGGTTCCTGTAGCCAGCACCATTGATGAAAGCTCTGTTTGGGACCGGGCCTCTCATAAGAGCGACAACCTAGCTCTTTGGCTCCCCTCTGAACGTACGTCTTTTGGCCCATACAAACCGTGAGTCATCGAGGAGAAAATCCGGGTCAAGTACTGTAGGGTATCTAAAAATGATGACTTTGGTGAGCTTTTCCGAGTCCACAGGGACGACAAGGATGACGTCCTTGAAACCAATAGTGGTAAGCATGTCTACTGCTTCTTGGGTGCCCACTGTGACGTATGGTTTGTTCTTGCCTTCCTTAAAGAGCGCATTAAAACTCTTGAAAGTCCGGCTAAGATGGACCGTCCACACGAGTTTATCGAGAGAGAGAGAGAGAGAGAGAGAGAGAGGGGGGGGGGGGGGGTATTAGCAAAGAAAGGAGTGGAGGTCTAGATAAAGAGTTTTGACACAAGTTTGGTGCTCTCCCTAGGGAGATCACACCTCAGGTTACTATA
>JACEEZ010011169.1:270000-302500 GCA_016584305.1 Chionoecetes opilio
GGTCAAACTTTTCCGTTTCTATCTATCTACTTCCACCTTTCCTTCTTGCTGAAAGTTTGCTCACATTCAACCTGTTCCTAAGAAGGGTGACCGTTATAATCCTTCAAACTACCGTCTTATAGCTTTGAATTCCTGCCTTTCTAAAGCTTTTGAATCTATATGTAATAAGAAGATTATTAAGCATCTATCTGCTCACAATCTTCTATCTGATCGACAGTACGGCTTTCGTAAAGAGCGATCTACTGGCGATCTTCTAGCCCTCCTAACAGAATCTTGGTCATCCTCCTTTAGGGGTTTCGGTGAAACTTTTGCTGTTGCTCTTGACATATCAAAAGATTTTAATATAATCTAGCACAAATCTTTAATTTCTAAACTACCCTCATTCGGTTTCTATCCTTCTCTCTGCACCTTTTTCTTAAGTTTCCTTTCTAACCGTTATATTGCAGCTACTGTAGACGGTCTTTTTTTTTCTCCTAAGTCGTCTATTAATAGTGGTGCTCCTCAGTGTTCTGTCCTATCATCCACTCTCTTTTTATTTTTCATTAATGATCTTCTAAATGTAAGTCAATGCCCTATCCACTCCTACACTAATGATTCTACCGTGAATTTTTCAACGTCGTTTATTAGACGTCCAACTCAAAAGGAACTAAGTGATTCAGGAGAGATGCCACAGAGCGCCTAACTTCTGATCTTTCTATAATCCCTGAATGGGGCAAAGCAAACTTTGTTTTGTTCAATGCCTCAAAAACACAATTTTTTTTACTTATCTACTCGACATAAACTTCCAGACAACTATTCCTTCTTCTTTAACGACACTCAACTGTCTCCCTCTTCTAAAATGAACATACTAGGAGTATCCTTTACTAAATATCTGAACTGGAAATCTCACATCTCATCTCTTGCTAAAACAGCTTCTATGAAGTTAGGTGTCCTGTGGCGTTGCGTCCATTTTTTCTCCCTCCCAGTTGCTTGCTCTGTACGCCCATGTATGGAGTATGCCTCTCATGTTTGGGGGGATCCACTCATACAGCTCTCCTAAACTGGGTTGAGTCAAAAGCTTTTCGTCTCATCAACTCCCTTCCTCTGCCTGATTGTCTTCAATCTTTAAATCACCGCCGCAATGTTGCTTCTCTTGCTCTCTTCTACCGTAATTTCATGCTCACTGCTCTTCTAAACTTGGTAACTGCATGTCTCCCCCTCTCCCGTGGCCTCGCTGCACAAGACTTTCTACTCATTCTCATCCCTATTCTGTCAATTTCTCATATGCAAGAATTAACCAGTATCTTAACTCTTACATCCATTTCACTGGTAAACTCTGGAACTCTCTTTCTGTTTCTAGTTTTCCTTCTTTCTACGACGTAAATATTTTTAAGAGAGGAGCATCAAGACACTTACGAAACTAAATTGTCCCACCCTACCTTTTTATATTATTTTACTGTCTCATTATAGGGACTGGCAACTAAGCGGGCTTTTATTTACCTCTTTTTTTTACTTGGCCAGTCCTTTGTGATGTTAAAAATATAATAATAATTACAGTTTCGAATTATTCAATAAAGAAAAGTTGAAAGTATCTGCTAAATACATGGTTAGTAGAATGACAGCGTTTGAGTATAGAGTGAGAGTCCCACATCATGGCCATAAGTACACAGCAGCGACGTGTCCTGTACAATATCCTGCACCACGGCGCTCTGCAGGAAAGAAGCTGTGGGCCTTACATACGTGTCAGGCTGTCTTCGTGCTGTACCTTATTGTGTTACGTAGCGTGTCTTTTTTTTTTTTTTTTTTTTTTTTTTTTTTTATAACATTTGTGCCTATAGCGCCTGTAGGCTGTGGTGACCCAGGACTCGGATGGTAGGCTCTGGAGGTTCACTTGAGGGTTCTGATGGTTGGTCCTCGCCCGTTGGTGGCGCAGGCAGTATTCTTATAGTGACACCTGTGAGGCTCATGCCGCCCCCCTGTGTCCTCCGATGCACTCGCAGTCGAAGGTAGAGTTGATAGGCAGGGCATGTGGGTGTTCTTTTAGGCCACTCGACGGTTCAGAAAGGATTTGGGTTTCTTCGGGGATCGAACTCGGGTCACCGAGAACGCCAGTCGGAGACTCTAACCGCTCCGCTACCACCTCCCCATGTAAGGTAAAGATGGGGCCCCCCTGATGGGGGGGGGGGGGCATACGCTAAGCTGCGCTCGCTCATTGCTCATCTCCGTCACATTAGCCTTTGAACCTGTGGTGGGTGAGAACCCGTTACTCTGGGACACATGGCTAGTGTGACTTCCGGATTACCACAGTTAACTTCCCCAGGTTTTCCCAGGTAGCCCTGCCCATTTATCAACCCCGAAAGGGAGGAAGAACAGCTGTTATACCTGGCCGCCGACTTGCCCTGGCCCGGATTCGAACCAGGGCCCGCAGATTACTATACGGAGGTGACAACCATGTGCACAGCCAAAAACTGAAAGTTTCGTGAAGTGAACAATATATCTGATATGTGTTTGATTTATTTTTTGCAATGTGAATCACTGCCTAGAACCACTGTGTCACTGTAAAATCAGACAGTAACAATTTCATTAACTCTTAGCATAGATTTTAGTTCTTAGAAAATGTATACACACGTGTGTGTGTGTGTGTGTGTGTGTGTGTGTGTGTGTGTGTGTGCGTGTGTGTGTGTGTGTGTGCGTGTGTGTGTGTGCGTGTGTGTGTGTGTGTGTGTGTGTGTGTGTGTGTATTTACCTGGTTGTATTTTACAGGGCCTGAGCTACACTTGTAGGTCCCGTCAAAATATCTACATTTATATTTTATTTTGCTTCCTTAGTGCTTAGTGTTGGCAGAAGCCACCACCCGGGAGGCGGGACACAACCCCCGTCTATCACCCGGGGCCGGTACCCATTCACTGTTGGGTGGACAGGGGTTCGAGTTTTAGGAAGACTGCCTCAATTGTGAACCGAGCGTGCTAACCTATACACTATAATTATAATGATATGGAGTACCCATGTGTTATGGTGTGTGTGTGATTCAACGTCATTTGTGGTCCTCGTCCTTTAGGTTTAGTGCACAAATGGCCCGCATCGTCCAGGTGGTTGGATCACACTGAATTATTTAAAGATAACATGAAGGATTCAGCTTTATGGGAGTAGTAAAGTAAAATGGTTGGATGCCACAGCCATTACCTACCATAGTTAGGGATAATGACCCCTAATTCCCGGAACCGGTCCCATTAAGGTGCGCCCAAAAATAAATACGGGATTGAGGTATCATTCATTGTAGTATAAAAAGTAGTTATTGCAGTAGTAGTAAAAGCAGTAATTGTTGTTGTTTTTTGACGTTGTTGTATTTACCCAGGTGTAATTAAGTGTCATTTGACCATCATTCATTTATTTGCTGATTTTTCACCTCGCACCCTACAACCCCGCCCCTCAACACCCCACTTCGCCCCGCCCCTCAACACCCCACTTTGCCCCGCCCCTCCACCCTCATCGGCCGCCGTGCAGATCGAAGCCATTCACTTTGAAATTCCCTCCATCAACACGTGGACGAGGGCCTGAAGGACGAGATGGCCCCCTGGGGAACACCTGCCACCATTTCCTCCCCCTCATGATCGATACTTATTCCCCCCCTTTTGCCTCATCTCGCCCCCCTTTACCCCCAGTTTTCCCTTTTATTCCAGTCTTTCTTCCCATCCCATGCATCACTTTCTTATTATCTCACCTCTCCTCCCACTACTTCCATTTTCCTCCTTTCATTTTCACTTGCTCCTTCTCTTCCCTTTTTCCTACCACCTGCCTTTAGGCTGTTTTCCCCTTGATTGCTTCCATCCAATCCCTTTTTGCCCTTCCTTGGTTTCTCTTCCGTAAGCCTTCGCCTCCTCCTTTCCTCTCTGCTTTTTTTCACTTCTTTCTTTCGACTCCTTTTATCGCCTCCTTTCCTCTCGGCTTCCCCTATTCTCATGCCCTCCCTATCCACTCTCTCGCTTTGTCTTCTCTCTCGTTCGCCTCATCTTCTCTTCCTCCCGCCTCGTTTTCCCTCCTGTATCCTGTTCTCCCCTTCCCGCAATTTTTCCCCTATCTCCCTCCCGAACCACTAATGCTCGCCTCAGTAGCTGTGTTATATTCAGCATTACCTTTGCTCCTCCCGCTGCTATCATGGCCTTTTTTTTTTTTTTTTTGCTGCTGCTAATTTGTTTCAATCTTATTTGTTTCAGTACTTCCTTACCGAGCAGCAGATGGGCGCATCGTGTCGGACATGGATGGGCAGATGGCTCGTTGGGCTGAGTATTTTGGGCAGTTGTTCTCGGTGGACCCTCCAATTGGGCAGCTTCACACCACTGTATTACAGGCAGTGGATGCCGATCCTCCCATTGACGAAACTGCACCCTCTCTTGACGTATTCAGAGAGGCTGTACCAAAGTTGAGGGGTGGAAAGGCAGCTGGTGTTTGTAATATCAGTGCGGAGCTCATCATAGCTGGGGGTGAGGCCATGATCCGCGGGTTGCATGCTGTCCTGACTGCTGTGTGGCAATCAGGTACCATTCCTCCTGACTGGAAAAGGGGGCTTGTCGTCGATATCTGGAAAGGGAAAGAGGACCGTCAGGACTGCAACAATTACTGCCGTATTACACTGTTCAGCGTGCCAGGCTAGGTGCTTGCTCATATATTGCTGACACGGATCCGCAGTCATCTGCAGAAGCATCAGAGACTTCAGCAGTCTGGGTTCACGCCTGATAAGTCATCAGCGGACCGTATCCTAGCGCTTCGTGTCCTGGTGGAACGCCGACGTGAGTTTCGACAAGGGGTGCTTGCAGCCTATGTTGATCTCAAGAAGGCGTCTGACTCAGTGCACCGTGAGTCACTCTTGGATCTTCTGCGACTTGGCGGGATTCCTGCAAGGACTGTTGGTTTGATGACTGGTCTGTACTCTGGGACTGAGAGTGCTGTGAAGTGTGGGGGAGGTATATCCAGCCTCTTTCCTGTTAATACAGGAGGGAGGCAAGGGTGCGTCCTTGCCCCATCACTTTTCAACACTTGTATGGACTGGGTATTGGGCAAAGTTGTAGATCAAAGTGATAGTGGAGCATTCCTCGGCAACACCAAGATCACTGATCTTGTTTTTGCCGATGATGCAGTAATCTTTGCTGAGTCGCTGGAGGTCCTGGTAATGGCTCTTGAGGCGCTGGATGAGGAGGCAAGGCCCTTGGAACTTGAGGTCTCCTGGCTCAAGACCAAAGTCCATGTATTTGGAGGCTTACTAGATGAAACAGTACAGTCTGTTCATGCGTGCGGTGAGGAAATTGAGATCTTGGATATCTTGAAAAGTTTTACATACTTTGGTAGCGCAGTCCATAACGACGGCGGGTCACTTCAAGAAGTCTTATGGTGGATTGGCATTGCCCACGGTGTTATGCACTGGCTCAGCACGAGTATTTGGCGTTGTCCGTACCTGTGCAGAAGGACAAAGATCCGGATCTTCAAGTCGCTTGTGATCCCTGTCTTACTCTATGGATGTGAGACATCAGACATGGACACTAAATAGCGACTTGAAGAGGTGAATCGATGCCTTTGGTAATAAGTGTCTGCAGAATCATGGGGTATCACTGGGATGATTATGTGTCAAATCAGCGATTGCACCTTGAGACTGAATCGAGGCCTATTACCTGTATAATCCATCAGCGCCAACTTCGGCTATATAAACATGTGGCACGCTACCCTGAAACCCAAGTTTCACACCGGATAGTATCTGTAAGAGACAATCCGGCGTGGAAGAAGCCAAGGGGGCCCCTACAAGGCTCATGGCTGTTGCAAGTTGATGTTTCCTGTCGAAAGTTGCTTGGCATTGGAAGGGAGTCTGCATGGGGACTCGCGCGTGGTGACCCCCGGGAGTGGCGTCGTAGGGTGGGCGAGGCGACGCGCCCCCCGGTGTATACCCTCAAAGATTGATTGATTTGTTACTTTGCATATGCATGGGAGGCGCCATCGTCCTTGATAGTGATGATGATGATAATGATAAGAAGGGGGAGAAGAGGAAGAATAAGGCAAATTTTGAAGACTGAGCAATTGTAATTATGCTGATATTGATGATAGTGATAAGTGAGATAGTGATGATTGATAACAATGATGGTGATGATGACTTTTGAGTATTGGATATCATAATTTCAGTGTTCATTATATAACTTTTACATTCCTTTCCTATAATCAAATTTACATGGGTATGTTATTTCAAACTCTTATCCCTTACTTTTGATCCCGAAATGTGAAACTTCAACGAAATGAACGCAGCAAATAGATGAACGATGGACGTAAAGTAAGCTTTGGAATCATTCATTTGTGACAGGCAATAACGTTACTGGCAGTGTCAACAATGGTAATCACCGTAACAGTTGTCATTACTCTCTGTGTATTGGACTGCGTGACGAGATAATGGATGTTCTCACGCCTCAACACAAGCGACCAAGTCTCGCGGCGGTAACATCTGCAGGCTGCCACTCAGAGGTACCGCATTCGATGCTTGCTTAATCCTCTAAGGTTATACGTTGACAGAGCAGGCAGGTAATGTTCTCCTTGATCAAGGCGATGGAGTGTGTGTGGTGCGAGGTTCCAGTCGTATGCACCCGCGGCCAAGATACTTCAACACATATAATAAAATATGACAAATTGGGTATCAGTACCTAGTCGGAATCGAACAAATGTCTTATTTGATTATATTTGTTGAAGTATCTTCACCACGATAGAATAATGTCGCTGGCCGCCCCCGTTGAGATGTGGTTGGGGAGGGATATGTAGGGTGATCGTGTCTTTCCCTTTTAACCACCATACGACAATGTAGCTATGACGCCCTGTCTCGGGATCGATTCCGATCAGGTACTGATACACAACATTATAATTATATGTTAGGTAGCATTATATGGGATATTGACAGCATTAAACATGGCATTATTTGGCATTTTAGGATTTTATTGGCAATATGTATTACATCATCTTGTCTGTAGATTTTTGTCTGTAATGTGTGAAGTTAGGAAATTATGATGTTGTAACGCAGCCTTAAATATTGTACTCAAATGGTTAGGATATTATAGGAAGTTATATGAATACGTATTGACTATTATAGGGAGTGTTAATGTTTAGGATGTTATAGGAATGTATATGAATATGTATTGAATATTATAGAGAGTGTTATCATTGAATGTACGAAGAAAAGTTGTTAATTTGATCTGCAAACTCAGAAAAATCAATCATGTTCCCTTTTGAACCCCGAAGCCTTGACGATTACAGGGAACACTAAAAGTTCGTGTGCAACATCAATATTGCAACTACGACACTATCATTATCTATGGTATTAATATCATTATCAGTTATTATTTTGATCCTTATTAACATGTTTGTATTATTATTATTATTATTATTACTATTATCATTATTATTATTATTATTATTATTATTGTTATTATTATTATTATTATTACTATTATTATTATTATTATTATTATTATTATTATTATTATTATTGTTATTATTATTATTATTATTATTATTATTATTATTATTATTATTATTATTATACCGCCAGATCGTCATCTATTTTTTAAAAAGGTCTCGCTCGCTTTCTCGCTTCTAGTGCGGTTGCACCCTAATTATTATCAATACTTACCCTAATTATCATTAACCCTTCGCTTGAAGCGAAGGCTGCCGCACACCAGGAGCTACGCAAGCCACGCTACGAATGTGTGCTAGCTATGCACGCTTTTTCGTCCGTACACCTGAAGACACATATTTCAAGCTATGCCCTTAGTTACATGCTACTATTCAAGATGACCAGTTATTCTCTGTGATGTGGTGATGGGTCAGATGAAGAATTGATGTTGCTGACTCTGGCATTGTCCAAGAAGAGTGGAAATGGGCACAGAAAAAAAGAAATTATGAGAAGAGAACATTTTGGCGAGTATCATCATTGTACAGGAACTTTACTGTGATAAATAAATACTTAAACAATATTTTCGACTGTCACCTTAATTAAGTAAGTAATTAAGTAGGTAGTTATATTTCCATAACAGTTATATACATATATACATAACAATGTAAATGAATATTGGAATGATCTGTCGAGCCAAAGCTCCCTGACATATATAATAAAAAAAAAAATACAATTTAGCTGAGGAGCATTATTTATAAATTATAGTTTGCATCAGTATATAAGAGGAAAAAACAGATTCATGAAATTTCACGCTATGTATATTATTTATTAAGTGGTATTTCTAAAAATTTTGGTGAGTGAATTAATACTTTAAAAAAAAAAAAAATATTGAGGAATACTACCCGAATTACAAAGAGTTTTCAAGTCAGTCGGTAAGGTATTCCATAGTTGAGTACCAAAATAAAAGATGCTGTCCATGAAGAGAGTTGTGCGATATGGCGGACATACTAAATTAAATTATTATTTATGGTGCTGTGAATGGTTTCTTGTAAGTCAAAAATTGGAGTTCCCTTTCTGTTTGTAATACTTTTAAAAATGTATAGCAGAAGAAAACATTTATGTATACAGTAAAAATCTAGAAGCTTGTGTTCTGGGAAGATATCGGCTGGCTACAATTTTGGCTGTAGAATCGAATTTTCTGAAACAAAATATGCATCTCAAAAAAAAAAATTGTGCTATTTTTAATTTGCTATTGAAGGAGGGCCAAGACATGGGCATTTACTTGCCCATACTACACACAATAGACACGGTGAGGGTAACACAACGTGTAGTAAATACTAATCATGGCTTCGATTGTGAGGTGATCACGTACCTTATATAATATACCATACATTCGGGATAGTTTGAAATATACATAATTTATCTGATAGTTCCAATTCAAATTTACATCGATATGGACCCCAAGGAATTTTGTACGAGTTAAACTTTAAGACTTTCACCCTCTAAGAACAGTGGAGGCAGATGATTGTTTAAGGAACGACTTTGAAAGATAATATAAATTGTTTTGGAAGATTTAAGTACTGATTTGTTACTTTTTTTCCATTGATGAATTTATTTTAGTTCTATAGTTAAACTTTATGCTAATTAAATAAGTATATAAGTATAGCAAATCCTTATCCGATAATAGCAAGTTGGTATCATCAGCATATATAGTATATTTGAATTTGGAACTAGCATTTGCAATATCATTTATGTAAAAAGAAAATGTAATGGTCCTAAAATAGATCCTTGTGGTACATCTGTGGTTAAAGTCTTTTGAATAATAATAATTACCATTATAATATACTGACTGTGACCTATTGCATATATATATCTTTCAAAAATACCTGTATATATATAATATAAGCTATATATACCATAGCTTTCAAAAAGTTGCAGTGGTACACCTATAATGCCATTATGCTCATGTTTATCCCGTAATATACGATGGGTTAAAGAGTCAAAGGCCTTTGATAAATCAAGAAATATCCCAACTACATGATGTTTTTTTACTAGTACTTGTAGACACTATTTGTGAATTGTATTACTCCTGAATCTGTTGAGTGATGTGCCCGAAAACCATGTTGGTATTTAGAAAGTAATTTATTGTTTTCTAAGTAATCAATCAAACATGTTGCAATAACTTTTTCGAATATTTTGCTGAAAGTTGGTAATATGGAAATGGGATGATAATTGTTTATGTCATTATTACTGCCCGGCTTGTGTATTGGAATCACTTTGGTCTTTTTTAGTCTGTCGGGGAAAATTCCTGTTCTTAATCACTTAATTACTTTCTCAATCTAAGTATGTTTTGCAGCTGATTGAAGAGGATATAGGAAACCTATTGTAATATATACTTCTGCACTTCCTCATTAAGTTCCTCCATTTTCAGCTGTTTCCACCACAGGTACAAAATCACGGGAGACACAGCATGTGAAAGCCCTGACAGATGACGCGACTCTCCTCATCTCACCACATCAATCATCATACTGAGAAGAAACGGTCTACAGAGCATGCTCAACCAAAGCCATGCCGGAAGTAATCCCATGCAATCTACAGCTATGTGGCCTCGTCACATAGCGCGTGGCCTACGTAGCATAGCTTCTGGTCTGCGGTACTTAACTGAATAACCATTACAGTAAATCAAAGACACGTAATACACATACACGTAGCGTATCGCGCGTAGCTTCTTGTGTGCGGCGGCCTTTAAACGTGATCTAACTAAATATGCCGGGTATATGCATGGTATTAATTAATAATCATGTGCACATTAAAAGTGTAAATAACACGCATTTTTTTTTTTTTCTGATTTAGGATTATTTTCAAATATCTTTGTTAAAGAATTAAAAAAAGGGGGGGCCTCCATGCCTCCAGGGCATGGAGGCAAAGACCAACTACTTACAGGGGTGTGGTGGTATACGTAGAAAGGTTAAGCAACACTGCTCCATAGGAAAGACTGATAACCAGCTCACACCGGTGTCGTGTGACCAGCAGTCTGTTTAAGAGGTGCAGTCCGCCTTTGTTTACTAACAAAAGAAAACGCGAACTGCGCATGCGCTGCAGCGAATATTTTTTAGTGAATTAATGTAAAGGGCCTAACATGACTTGTTGATTAACAAATGCACGCCCAGGCGTCCTACGACAACAAATCCATCTTTGCTTATCCACAAAAAGGAGGGGCGCGAACAGCAAATGCCCGGAGGCGAAAGTTTACGTACATAGACTTGTTACCAGCAAAAGCATTCGAAAGCGTCCTCCGACAACATGGCTGGAGATTTACAGGGAAGATTAGCTAAATATAGGGATGAAATAGGTCCTTTACATCAATTTACTAAAAAATATTCGCCTCCGCGCATGTGCAGTTCGCGTTTTCTTTTGTTAGTAAACAAAGGCGGACTGCACTGCACCTCATAAACAGACTGCTGGTCACACGACACCGGTCCTCGCCTGACGGAGTAGGTGGTAGGGTGCAGCAAGATCCCTTCACGAGAAGGTCAGTCCACTCCGCCCCCTGGGTGGAGCTAAAGCGTGACGTCACAGGGTAACTGATGGATGCTGGTTTTCCTTGGCCATAATTTTGCTAAAAGAAAATCAACCTGTATGGAACTTAATGGTAAGCTAAACCATATCGTAATATTGATTAATATTTCTGTTAACATAATTTTTCGCAATAATTATAAGTATTTCCTTTAACTATATTTTGTGTTAACACATTATGTCATAATGTATCTTTTTGTATTTTCGAAGTATACAAAGGACAAATTATACGTAAAAATAAATCCAGAACATTATTTTATTAAATGAAGTGATATATATTTGGGTATATGGTATTTGAGTTTATGTGAGTTTGTGTGTGTATGTGAGCTTGCGTGAGTTTGTGTGTGTGCATGCATGTGAGTGTGTGTGTGTGTGTATGTGTGTCTCTGTGTGTGTGTGTTTGCGTGTGTATGTATGTGAGTTTGTGTGAGTGTGTGTGTGTGTGTGTGTGTTATTCACCCATGGTCTTGTCCACGTGAGCTGGCTCACGATTGCCAGTTTCACCCTCTCAGTACGAGCTTGGAGCTCATTATTACCGATCTTTGGGCAATGCTGGGACCTCACACACCACACACCCCCATCCCCTTGCTCAAGGGCGACAGTACCGCCGGAATTTCACAGTGGAAATATTCCCGGGAATGAGCGGGGTCGGGGATCGAACGCCGGACTACAGAATGATGCCGAGCGCCCTAACCAACTGAGCCACACGGACGGTTTTGTGTGTGTGTGGTTGTGTGTGTGTGTGTGTGTGTGTGTGTGTGTGTGAGCTTGTGTGAGTTTGTGTGTGTGTGTAATAGGTGTTTTAGTCTGAATAAGGATAGAAATAAGTTAGCTAGATTGATTTATTAGCGAGAGAGAGAGCGAGAAAATGTACGCCAGAATTCTTGTAAAACCGATAATTCTTCCAGCTTGTCAAAACAAAGATTAAGGTCTAGATAACGAAAAGTGTAAATTCAGCCTTTCCCTGCCTTTCATGATTGGCTGAAGAGAAAGGGAGGACAGTGTATGTCTTGTCTCTTATAGGTTGCTCCAAAACATGACGCGACATGACGTCATGTTCATAGGTTAGTTGTGAAAAGAATCTCACTTTTAGGGTAGATAACTTTTGGTCCACGAAAGACACACACGTGACTGAGTGTGGAGAGACCTCACGAGAAACTTCCGTGAGACGCAGTGAACACGAGAGACAGAGTGAACACGAGAGACAGAGTGGGAGATTGAACATTCTACCCGCAGTGAACACGAGAGACAGAGTGGGAGATTGAACATTCTACCCGCAGTGAACACGAGAGAGATAGAGAGTTCCTGAATACTACAAGTGAATGAAAGTTACAGTTGTTTATCCTAAAAAACCCAAGAAAGATAACCGACTGTTTTACCAAACCCCATGCATGACCAAAAAGTGATGACTCCCGGTGCTAGCAAAACCCCCCTAAAACAGTGGTGACTAGCGAAAAGGATCTGAAACCACGTATAATAATCCGAAAGACTGGAAAGCAACAAAAGAAAAGCTAGAAACAAGAAAAAACTAGCAACAAGAAAAATAGAAAAAAATCAACGACAGTCACCACACACTTGTAACGTGTCACCGACCACCCCCTCCTAACTACTACCCCCCCCCTCCCAACGCCGCACCTCTCAGAAAAATAAGCCAAAACCCCTTCGCCGCCAGCTAAACCTTCGCCCCCCCCCACAAAAACCTACCCCCAACACCAAACACTCGCATTCTTCTCACGCAATCCCCTCCTTTCACGCCTTAAGAAAAAACCGACCATAAGAAAAACAAAAAACAAGAAAAGCAAAACAAGAAAACCGAAGCAGGAAGAAGACAGAAAGAAATAAAAAGTAAGACAAAAAAAAGAAGAAACCCGCCCTCAAACCGTAGACCCGCCACGGGCCTACTCCAACCACGGCCTAAGTTTTGTAAACCCTCCGCCCCCCCCAGCACAGACTCGGGATCAGTACCCTTTCCCCTTGTAGACCGACAACACCCCTACCCCCTTTGTCGCCACTCCACGAGGGTTCAATCAACCCCCCAAACACTCCCGTGGGGAATATTAATATAATTTTTGACTTTATTAAAATTTTTTTTTAAACTAATTTCCCCCCAGCATTTTGGGGTTTTTGGGGAATTTAAGACCCCCTTTTTTTCCCCCCCCCCCCCACGACCCCCCCCCCCCCGGAAAAATTTTTTTTAACCCCCTTTCCCCCCCCCATTTAGAAGGTTGAATATTTGTTTTGAAATTTTTAATTGAAATGAAGGAAAATTTTTTTTTAAATGTTAATTGTTAAAAAAACCCCCAAAAGGAAGGAAAAAAAGCAGTTTTCAACTTTTTAATCTCCAAAAACAAAATTAACCTTTAAAAGGTAACACCTTTTAAAAAAGGAAAGTTTTAAGTTAGTTGGAACAAAACAAAGGTAAATCCGCATCAATAATGAAGGAACTTGTTTACTTTTAAAAAGACCTGCCGGGGGGTTCAACCCAAAAATTTCTTTTCTTTTCAAAACGAATCCTTTCCATTTGGGTCAAGGGTACAGGGGGAAAAAAACCAAGAAATTCGACAATGGGAAAAAATTAAGGACGACCTCAATCAATCGATGAATAACTTACGTCCCCGTTAGACCCCCAAAAAAAAAAAATCAGGGAAAAATCGGAAAAAAGGTTTAAAATTTTTTTTTTATTAAAATTTTTTTTTTTAAGTATTTAAACAGTGAGTTTTTAGTTTTGGGGCAGTCAGGAGGGTCTTGGCCCCTGCTTTTTCAAAAATTGAAATTTGTTCCATTAGTATACTAAAATATTAATATTTTAAAATTTATATTTAATATAATTTTTATTATATCAAATTAGTTGGTTTATTTTAAGAACCTGTTACTTATAAAACCCAATTGTAATGAGGACATTTTTTTGTTCAATGTGGAATTTTTCCCCAAATTTGAAGAAATTAATTTAAAAAGTTTTCGATTTCTTAAGTCCGTAGGTATAAAAAGAAGGCCCCTCATAATTAACCTTTAAATTTAAGTAGGGGGTGTTCAAATTTAAAAGATATTGGATTTAAAAGGTTTTAAAAAAGGAAAAAAAACTTTACTTGCTAAAAAACAAAGGGTTTTGAAACGCAGCAAAAAGGTTTCCAACCAACCATGTCAGCCTTTTTGGTGTCCCCCGTCCAATGTTTCCCAAGAATGCCCTTTAAAAAAAAACGATTCGCAAATAAACCGGATCAAGCTTTCAAGAAAATCCCAAAACAGAAGCCAAATTTATCTTTAAAATTAAAAAATTTAAAAATGAACCACCCCAAAGGGAAAAAAGAATTTGGACCCCCCGGAAAGGGAAGCCAAAGAAGGATTTCTCATCACCACGCGCGTAACCGAAAACCCTTTTGCCCAAGAGAAAAAGCCTGAAATCCCCTTTTTTTCCCCCTGGCACTCGGACCAAATTGATAAATTTCGTTGTTCACGGAAAAAACAAAAAGAGGCGGCTTGGAAAAAAAAAATTCCTGTTCCCAATAAACCTAAATGAGGAAATTATAATAAAGATTTGTTATCTCTGGTAAATAAAGAAATCAGTGAATCGTGGGGGCCAGGAACTCCGCCTAGGCATCCAGTATACACTAACATTTTCCGTTTTGGGAAATTAAAGCGAAAAAACTAAAAAAAAGAATGCCAAAAAAAAGAAAAAAACAAACGGCAGGTTCAAGAAAAAAAAAAAAGTGGAACACCCCAAACAAAATTTGACAGAAAAAAAGGAATTATAGACGAAACCCGTTTTTTTAAAAATTTTTAACCATACAAAATGTGGTTTTGAATTAGCAAAGTTAAACGTATCTAAGCAAAGTAAAGCAGGGCAAGGCCCAAATTGCAACACTATGATTGACTTGTTAAGAAATATCCCCGAAAAAACCGCTTGGAAGACTTTTTAAAAAAAACCTGAATCGCATTTTGAAAGGAAACTGTAAAAAACATGTGTAAGGTTACACCTTTCTGGATTCAACCCAAAAACCCTTTTCACTTTAAATACGAATCTTGGGGGGTATTAACAGGGAAAGTCCCCCAAAACATTGCCACATGGAAACCAAAAAGGAAAATTATTCCAATCCTGGGGGCTCCTACCTCAAAACGTGAAAAAAGTGTCCCACAACAAAAACAACTACAGAAACATCTGAGATAGGGCATATATTTTGTTTTAGGAAGTTTATCAAGAAAATAAACCAATTTTAGTCTTTATGTTTTTAGGAAAAGTTAGATCGACGTTTCCCTGAATAACCATCTCAAAAAAAGGGAATTCCAAAAACAGAATATTTCCAAATATTATAAAAAACAAATTATTTTTTTAAATAAAATAAATTAGAAGTTTTTTAAATTATATAATAGTCAAATTTTTTGTGAAACCATTTCGGAACCCCAAAATAGGCCATTCAATTTGAAACCAAAATTAAATTAATCCAGATAATTTCATTAATCTTAAAAACCGCCGCCAGCCAAAAATTAATTGGGGGAATTCTTTCAAATTTTTCCAAGATAAATTTTAAAACGAATCTTATAATAGTTAAAAAAAAAAGCAATATTAAAAGGAACCTTTTAAGAAAACTGATTTTTGAAACACAAAAAAATTTAAAATCGGTCACACCCGATTTATATCCCAGCATATAAATTCCGCTTCCCAAAAGCTCGCCAAAAAATTTTTTAAATCAATTGATCATTTTGAAATGCCCAACAAGATGTGTTTTGAACCTGCTAGTGAGTGGAAGGGTTCCTTTTATCCTAGTACCAATTTCGACGGCCCCAAGTACGCCCAGTCACGACTAAAAGGGATTTAAAACAAAGCCTATCCCAGATGTCTCCCCTTTTACCAGTAACCCTCTGCCCAATTCTTCCCCAGCCCTGGGAAAACAAAAATAAAACTTTTCCCACACAATAGACATAAAGTCCACCCTTCTGGAAAGATGAAATGCAAATGAATCTAAAGACATGCCCAGCTTTTTCCACACCGACTGGACACTACGTTTTTAAAACGCACCCATTTGGTTTAATAAAAAACAGTCCTTTAAACTTTAACTGAGCTGATGAAAAAACGGGTATTGCAAGGGCTTATGGGAAAACACAGAAAAGTGTTTTCCCTTTAGACGCATACCATAGAAATCGCAGACGCAGAGGAAAAATTTTAAGAAACTGACTTGGTTTTCTCTTGGGGCTGCATAAAGCCGGATTGAAAGTAAAAATTAAAGAAATGTACTTTCCTAAAAGAAAAAGTTATTTACCTAGGACAGCAAAATGAAAAAAACATGGTTTTTAAGAAGTACATTTAAAAAACCCCGACCCGTAAAAAATTTTCCCCAGGGGAAAACCCCACATTTTGAAAAAGGGAAAAGAATTTTTCCTTGGCCCTAACGGGTTACTATAGAATCTTTAAAAAGGGATACGCCGTTTATGCACAACCCCAAAAACACACTTTTTAAAAAGGGAAATCAACTTTTATTTGGGGACACGCTAAAGAGCAAGCTTTTTAAAAAACGCTAAAAAAACCCCCAAAAACCTAACCAACTCCCCAAAATAATTTTCCCAAAATTTAAACACAAAAGAATTTTCCTATGCCCCGGGACCCCCTTTCAGATATAGGGGCTGGAGGAAATTAATCCCGGGAAAAAAAAAAAACCCTTTCCAAAACCGATGGGCTTATGCTCTAGCCTATCAAAAAACCGGGGGGAAAAAAATTACAGCTTTCACAGAACGTGAAAAATTAAGCATTTAATTTTATACTGTCTAAAAAAAATTTAGAGACACATTGCTAGGTTAAAAAGATGATTTGGGGAAATGATCACACACCCAATTTACAAAAACCTTTTTTTAAAAGCATAAAAACCTCAGACAACTGGGCCAAATTTTTTCACGACGTTACAGAATTACGAAGCCAGTTTGAAAAAACATACCAGGAAAAAAAACGACCGGGAGACGCACTCTCAAGGAACATTAGCCCAGAAAAAGGGTAAGCCCCCCAATATGTGCAATTTAAAAAATTAAACCCACTAATACAGACCCAGTCAGCACAGAAAAATGGAAAAAGGGTGCCTGTGGAGCACAAATAGTTTAAAGTACCCCAAAAAAACCCGACAGGTAGTTTAAGAAACCCCCAAAAATACCCCCCCCCCCAAATCAAGATAGACGCTTTTGAAATATGCCCCCTGAATTTTTAAAACGGGGGCGCAGGAAAAAAGTATGGGGAAAAAACGTAAAAAACGAGGATAGTGAACAATTGTAACTTTCCCCCAGAAACTGTCCAAAAAAGTATTAAAGATGCTAATAAACCAAATGCCCACAGCGGACACCCCGGGAAAAAAATAAGACTTACAAGCAAACACAACTAAAGTACTTCTGGGGCCCGGCATAGGGAAAAGGGCCCTATTTTTCCCCGAGTAACTCAACACGATTTGCGCCCCAAAGTGAAGGGTAAAACGCGTTTCCCCCCACCAATGCTTTAAAGTACCCTAATAGTGAGGGAGCTTAGGAAATGATGGGGACATGCCGGAAAAACACCAAAAATTTTCAGGCACTTCGGGCCCAGAAAAGATTTAAAACTGACCCACACTGAGGAAAGGGGAAGTTCAAGACAAGGAAAAAGGGGGTAAAGGGTTTTTTTTAAAAAAATAGCATAAGGAAGGAGGGCAAATTTTACTTTTATTTTTTTAAAAAAAAAAAAAATATTAATAGGGCTTAAAAAAAACAAAATTAAATTTTTTTTAAAAAAAAAACCCCCCCCTGCAACCCGGGATAATTTTTTTAAAACCAATTCCTTTTTTAAATTAAAAAAGGTTTTATAGTCAATGAAAAAAATATTTAAAACCAAAAAACTTTGTTCTTCCTGTACACCAAATATTTTTGAACCCCCCAGTATCAATGAATGTTTTTTAAATGGGGTTATTTCTAAAATTTACTCACGCTGTTTTTGGGTTTTTTTCATGAACACCCCCCCCGAAAATTTTTCAGGACCTTAAGCCCCTTTTTTTGGGGCCCCGAAAACCCGTTTTTTCCCTTTAACCGACCTTCTTGTCCCGTTGTTGGGCCTGTTAAGTTGCCTACCTGGTACCGAGGGTGTCGCCGGGGCCGAAAAGGGGGGAAACCCACTTCTTTTTGGGGCAAACATTCCTTTTCTTGTTTCTTCCCGCAAAAAAAACTTTTCAAAAAATAAATTAAAGGGAGGGCAAACCCTTTTTTTCATTTTTTTCTCCCCTTTTTTAAAGGCCTTGTTTAAGGAAAACCCCCCCAAAACTTTTTTTTCCCCTTTAAAAAAAAAAACACCCCTAAGCGGAACAGGGTTTGGGTGGGGTTCTTTCCCCAGATACCGATGATTGATTTGGAAAAAGGTTTTTCCACTAAGGGGACCCAATGTACCTGGTTTACCTTAAAAAATAAACTTAATTTATGCAACAAAAAGTTAAAACCCGGTTCCCAAGAGGGGTGACCCCTTTAGGGTCGTAGACCAAATTTTTTTTCCCTTTGGGTTTGGGGGTCGGGGCATCCCCCAAGTTTTAAAGGCCCCGGGTTTCAAAAACCTCTTTCCGTCAAGGTTATACCCCTCGATAGGCTGGGGAATTTATTTTGGGGGGCCAGAAAAAAAGGGGAATTTCCCGGGGACCTTGGTTGGCCCCCATTTTTAATTTTTCCCCCCGTTTTTTCCTTGGTTATTTTTTAATTTGCCGTATTCCAAAATTACTTCAAACCTTCCCAAATTTTAAAAAACACCCATTTAATTTAAAAAGAGAAGACCCGGGGGGTTTGAAACAACCCGGAAAAAAAAGACCAGAGGGCTTCGGCCTTCCCAGAAGGTAGACATTTTTCCCCTTTCCAGTTCCCCTTTCACCCAAAAAAAGGGAGGGGTGCCATTGAATTCCAGGCCCCACAGGGGGGCCCAGAGAAAAAAACCCGTCCCCCCAGATGCCCTTTTCCGAGCTTATTTTTTTTGGGGGCTTTTTAAAAAAGGCGAATTTTTTAAAAATTTTTCTGGGAAAATTTAGCCAAATAAAAAATTTTTTAAAGGCCGGAAGGGTTTTTGTTTTCCCCCAAAACAAAACCCGGGAAATCCCCTGAAAAAATTTTCTTTTATGGCAGACCCCCAAAAAAAGGCCACCCAAAACCCAAAAAATTTTGGGGGCCCACTCGACCCCCCCCCCCAAAAAAAAAAAAATTTGCTAGTCGCCATCGACTATTTTTTCCCATTTGCATCATAAGCCCATGAAAAAAAAAAAAGGGGAAAGGGGAAAAAAATTTAAAAAAATAATTTAATTTTTCACGCCCCAAAGGAATTGTGTAAAAAGGGTACAGAGTTCACAATCAGAACTAGAAGGACTATTAAACTATTTAACATCAAGAAAATAATGTAAAAAGCCATAGACCTCAGAGTAATGAAATAGTAAAAACTCAACCGCAAAGTAATAAAATTTTTTGAGGAGTCTAATTTATCCGTCAGCATGGCATGGGATACGTGGATCCCCATGTCAAATGTGCACTGAATTCCCGATAAAAAACCCGCCACCGGAAAACGTCACTTACATTTGTTTGGGGAAGATAAAATTCTCCCATATGAACTTTGATGCAGGAAAACCCAAACCCGTGTAATCGGAGATTATGTGGCAAATAGAAATTTCATAAATTTTTAAGTCATTCACCAGAGAGTAAGAAGCACATGAAAGAATCAAGGGAAAAAACAGAAAAAAAAATAAAACGGCCCCGCGATGTAAAGTTACGACATGGAGATTTGTAATGCAAAAATCCATGTACCTATCGCCCCATAAAAGCTTCACCCAAATTTAAAGGTCCTTATAAAATAATTTTCAAAGCAGGAGGAAAACAGTTCAAGATTCAAACTCTAGACTCGGGGGGAGGGAAAAAATCAAAAAATGCAGATCACCTTAAGAAAACAAATATGACTAAGAGACACAGATTAACACAACCCATAACGACATAGAAAGGGCACTTGAAAAATTTAATAGAAGAAACAAACATAGTCACCAAAAAAGTAATGTAATTTTTTAAAAGACACAAATGAAAAACCCTGAAATACAGAAAGAAATTTCGCGCTATTGCAAAGGGAAATTTGGGAAAAGGATTTTCCAAACCCAAATTAAAGTTAGTTTTTTTTAACGTAACAGAAATTCTCTTACAAGACGAATTTTTAAGCATTAAAGTAATAATTATTATTGGAATAGGTGTAGATTGTAATCCTTTTACAGAAAAACCCGAGTTTGTTGCATGATTTTGTTAGGATGCCTAACACCGGCCCGGGACCCTGTGGGGGGCCCCGATCTTAGTTAGGAAGGGGAAAATTTTTATTTTGTTAACCAAACTGTGTGAACCCCTTGGAAAGCTTATCTACAATTTGGGGCACCCGTCAAATACTGGTGGAAAAGAAAAGTTTAACAGTCAAAATTTGGGACATCCTGTTAATTGTACTCAATTAGCATTAAATTTTTGGGGTCCCTGGGAAAGTTCTTTTTTGTACAGAAGCCGCTACACACAAAATTCATCATCACACAAAAATGTTCTTCAGATCCGAACCCTTAAAAGGTTTTTGTCAAACAACGAACATAATTAATTACTTGTGGTTAATATATAGAACAATAACGGCATTTAATTCAGTCAGGAAATTTTGAATTAAGATAGAAATTTTCATCATGTTTGCTAGCAACTATGAAAACAGAATCTTGTGGGACGCAACGGGAGCCTGCCGAGCCCCTGTAATAGGTGTTTTAGTCTGAAAAAGGGTAGAAAAAAGTTCTAGATTGTTTATAGCAAGGAGAGCGAGAAAATGTAGCCAGTTCTTGTAAAACCGATTTAAATTTTTCCAGCTTGTCAAAACAAAGATTAAGGGGAGTAAAAAAAGTGTAAATTCGCCTTTCCCTTCCTTTCAGATTGGCTGAAGAGAAAGGGAGGGCAGTGTATGTCTTGTCTCTTATAGGTTGCTCCCAAAAAATGACGCCATGACGTCATGTTTTAGGTTATTTTTTGAAAGAAACTCCCCCTTTTGGGTAGTAACTTTTGGTCCACGAAAGACACACACGTACTGATGTTAGAGACCTCCCAGAAACTTTCCGTGGACCAGTGAAAACCCAAGACCGGAAAAACGAGAGAAGAGTGGGAAGGAAAAATTGAAAAATTCACCCGCAGTGAACACGAGGACAAGGGGAGATTGAACATTCTCCCCCAGTGAAACAGAAAAGAGATAGAGGAGTTCCTATACTACAAATGAATGAAAATTACGTTTTTCCTTAATAAACCCCAAAAAAAGATAAAACCCACTGATTATCCCAAAACCCCTGCATGACCAAAGTGCTGACTACCGGTGCATAAAACCCGCACAAACTGTGTATTGTGATGTGGGGTGTGTATGGTGTGTGTGTGTGTGCGTGTTTTGTGTTTTTGTGTGTTTTGGGTTTTTTTTTTTGTGTTTGTTTACGAGTTTTTTTGGGGTTGGGTTTGGGGGGGGGGGAAAAGGGGGAGGGGGGGGGGGGGAAAAAAGGGGGGGAANGATATCCGTTGAATTGAAATTCTGATTCATCTGATTCTCCGGCGCTGGGCAGACTCAAGAGCAACACGGAAACAAACTGCATGTGAACTGAGGTACATTTGCAACAACAAAAATTTCATCATAGTCTGTTTTATTATATTTATAGTTTGAGCCCCAGCGCCTGTAGCTTTTATTCCTGAGTTACGATGATTGGCCTCCCAGGTTTATTTGTGTGCTATGGTTGGTCCTCGCCCGTGTGACGCAGGCAATATGTTTCATAGGACTCCAAATTATATATCTCCTTGTTCCTCCATGCACTCACTGTCCTCGAAGCGCGTAGGCTTTTGATGTTTCCATGGGATTTCGGCTCGATTGGCCCGAAGTTTATTTTCCGGGAGGACTCAATAGACTTGACGCTCGCCACGTAGACCAGGCAAGACTGTTATAGTGTCCCTGTGAGACCTATGCTCTATTCCCCATGCCTTCACTGTCCTTAAATGTGTTGAATTTATTTCGCATGCTCCTTCTTCCCTTTGGCCACTTTCTTCTTTTTCCTTTTAGATTTCCTTTACCTCAAGACTCTCTTCCCAGTCCAGCCTCTGCACCTTCCCTTCACATCCTTTTGTGTCTCTCTCAACTCCTCTGCTCTCTCTCATTCGTTTCCATCTTCTTCTTTCTCTTCTCTCCTCTCTCTTCTTCTCTCTTCCTCTCTCTCTCTCCTCCTCCTCTCTTCTTCTCATCCCCTGTTTCTCAGACTCTCCTCTCTCTCTCTCCTCTCTCTCTCATCCTCTCCTCCTTCTGGTCTCTCTCTCCCTCCTCGTCTCTCTCTCTCCTCTCTCCTCCTCCTTCTCTCCTCTCTCTCTCTCTGCTCTCTCTCCCTCTCCTCTCTCCACCTTCTCTCCTTCTCTCTCTCTTCTTCTCTCTCTCTCTCTCTCTCTCTCTACTCTTCTCTCCCCATCTCTCCCCCGCTCCTTCACTCTCTTCTTGCTTCCCTCCTCTCCTCTCTCCTCTCCTCTCTCTCTTCTCTCTCCTCTCTCTCTCTCCCTCCCTCCTCTCTCTCGTCTCCTCTCTTTCTTCTCTCTCTCTCTCGCTTCTCTCTCTCCTTCTCTTCTCTCTCTCTCTCTCCCTCCTTCCCCACCTTTCCTTCACTCCTTTTTGGTTCTCTCTCTCTCTCTCTCTCTCTCTCTCTCTCTCACCTCTCTCTCTCTCTCTCTCTCTCTCTCTCTCTCTCCTCTCCTCCCTCTCTCTCTCTCTCTCTCTCTCTCTCTCTCTCTCTCTCCCCTCCTTCCCCACCTTTCCTTCACTCCTTTTTGGTCTCTCTCTTTTTTTTTTCTTTTCTTTTTTCCATCTGATATTAATTTTACAGCCAAAAGTTCCCGGTGAGGTTCCGATAACTATCTTTAGTCTGCACATTTAGTTGACTAATTTTGTCCAGAAGGCATCAGCCAGGCATTCACTGCACACTTGAAGATGTGGAGTGTGGCGGCCTGGTGCATGTCAGTCTGTCGCACTACACGGTTCCACAGCCTGCTGTATCGCGGCAGGAAGGAGCGGAAGAAGGTCGCTGTCCTGGCGAAGGGAACAATGAGTTGTTGGTCCCTCTTGTTGGCGTCCCTGGTGGAGTATGGGTGAGGTGTCGCCCACGGCTGCCGGAGTATAGCGAGGTGTGGGGCGCCCTGCTTGAGGATTTTGTACGTGACGCACAGGCCGGCCACGTCTCGCCTGTGCTGTAGGGGCTGTAGGGGGGCGAGCTGCATGTCTGGTGCTGCCTTCAGGGAGATGAGCCGCTGGGCACGGTTTTGTACCTTGTCTAGAAGACCAAGGTACGAGGGGGGGCAGGATGACCAAGTCAGGGGGGCGTACTCCATGAGGGAGCGGACTTGGGCCGCATAAAGGGTTGTGACACCCCGAGCGTCAAGGAGGTGGGAGACGCGCCTGACGCAGTTCAACCTGCCTGCGGCCTTAGAGGCTGTCTTCCTGACGTGGGCTGGTGAAGGAGAGGGTGCTGTTCACCTCAACGCCGAGAATGTTGACCGTCGGCTGCAAGGGCAACCACCTTCCCGTCCAGAAGAATGGGTGGGATAGGGGTGGCTGGGGGTGATGTCGCCGGGAGATCAGCATGACCTGTGTTTTGTCCTGGGCGAGATCAACCTGCCACCGTCGTCCCCATGAGGTGATGGTCTCCAACACTTGGTTGACGAGGGCGACAGTAGTGCGGGGTCAGTACTGTCACAGGGGAATGTGAGGGTTGCAGTCATCCGCGTAGGCGTGTGCCTACCGGGGTGAGCATCAGGAGGTCGTTAAAAAACACATTCCATAATAGGGGTCCAAGAACACTGCCTTGTGGGACACCAGCTCCATCGGTGTTGTTCTTCCGAAGTGTGTCTGTTCACCGCCACGCTGAGAGATCTGTTCCGCAGGTAGTCGTGAAGGGGGAGAAGGCCGCCAGTCACTCCCATGCTGCGGAGTTTGGTGATGAGACCGAGTGCCACACCCTATCAAAAGCTCCGGCGATGTCCAAGGCGATGACGAAAGTGTCGCGTCCTCTGTCCAGGATTGGTGCCATAAGGTGGACATAAGGAGAAGGATGTCGTTGGCAGACCTGTTAGGGCGGAAGCCGAACTGTCTGTGCTGAGGATGCGGTGTGTGGTGAAGAAGTAGGAGATTCCTGCTGGCAATGATGGTTTCCAGTGTCTTGCCGAGGACAGACAGGAGGGAGATTGGTCTGTAGTTTTTTTTGGCTCCGTCTTCTTTCCCTTTTTGTGAATGGCTGCTACTCTTGCCAACCTTCCACGTGGAAAGCCACTTACCAGTGCTGAGACAACACTGGAAGATATCGGTGACGGGGCTGCCAGCTGGGCGGCGCAGTGCTTAAGGATGTGGGGGGACACCCCGTCTGGTCCAAGGGCCTTCTTAGGGTCGACCAGTTGCAGCTGTCGCATCACCTCTTCTGTGGTTAAGGTGATGGTGTTCGAGCGTCGCGTTGGTGAGACGTGCCACGGCAGGAGGAAGGCGGTCAGGATCAGAGACTGTCAATCTTTCCTGAGAAGTGGGCCGCTAATACCTCAGCCTTCTCGCAACTCCGAGTGGCTACTGAACCGTCAGCTTTATTTAGCGGGGGAAATGTGGTCATCGGGTGCCAAAGCCTTGCTGTTCCTTGAGGGCAGTCCACCAAGACTTGCTACCCACAGAGCGGTCAGAGAGTTTGAATTTCAGCTCATCTTGCCACCGTTGCTGAGCCACCCGCTGTACCCTTTGCATGTTGAAGCAAGCTTCTTTGTGCCTTTGCTTGTTATTGTGCGTCGGGTGTCGTCTGAAGCGTCTCCAGGCTCTGCTTTTTTCATCGGCTGCCACTCTGCAGTTGTACCCAAACCATGGCCGGTCGAGTGGTTTTACCGTGAAGGTATGGGTGGGGACGTACCTTCTTTGAAGGGAGTGAATTGTGCTTGTGAAGCTCTTACTGGGTGTCCACGTCACCTGTAAGGATGTTGTTCCAGGGAGTGTGACGCATCGCGTCTTGAAGGCCCTCCCAGTAGTCTTCCCCCACAGCCAGTTTTGTCCGCTTCTTGGGGACGTCTCTCAGCCCAGCAACGTGAATTGTGCTGAGGACCGCCAGGTGATCTGAGGATCCCACAGCGCCGAGAGGGCGACAGGTGACGACTCCTTCTGGCAGATCACTGATAACAGGATCAAGGGAAGAGCCGGAGATGTGGGTGGGAAAGGTGACGTGGTTAGTGAGACCATATACTGTGAGGAGTTCTTCAAATGCTCTTGCAACCAGGTGTTGATTAAGGTCGCCGACGATGACGGTGTGGTTGCAAGAGTACTGCTGCAGTAACCTGTCAAGGTGGGTGTGCAGGAACTCTATAGGCTCTCTTCCTTGCCACTGAGGACGGTAGCAAACACAAAGGAGGGTAGAGCCATCTCTCTCTCTCTCTCTCTCTCTCTCTCTCTCTCTCTCTCTCCTCTCTCTCCTCTTCTCTCTCTCTCTCTCTCTCTCTTTCTTTGCCCGTCAGGGTGGCAAGGTTGGTAGAGACGTGAGCTCGCAATGTGCAGCGTCCCTGTGCATTCGGTCAGCGGTTCGAGTCCGCCTAGTTCGTGCTGACGTGGCGGCGCTTTGTATAGTCAATAACCTTGTAGTTGGTACTTGCAAAGTGTCTAGATAGGATGAAATCTTCTCTCTCTCTCTCTCTCTCTCTCTCTCTCTCTCTCTCTCTCTCTCTTCTCTCTCTCTCTCTCTCTCTCTCTCTCTCTCCTCTCTCTCTCTCTCTCTCCTCTCTCTCTCCTCTCTCTCTCTCTCTCTCTCTCTAATTATATTTAATATATATTACTAATTATATATTTTTTTTTTTTTTTTTTTTTTTTTTTCTCTCTCCTTACTACCTTTCCTTACAATTCTTTCCGTCGTCTCTCTTCTTTCTTTTTTCATTCCGCCATCTCGTGTTTCTGTCTTCCCTTCCTATATCATAAACCATTACTTTTCTCCTATTTTTCTTGAAATCCTCGGTTTATTTTCTTCCGTCCTTCATGCGGAGTTCTTACTTTTTTTTCTATGGGATATTATCTATTCGTCCTTCTGTCCTCATTTCTCCCCTTTCTCTAGTTCTCTTCCTACTCCTCATATACTTTCCTGTTCCAGATTATCTTTCCCTTCATCCTCTCTCATCATAATTTTCCTCTTGCACTCCCTCTATCTCCTCCTACTCCACCTCTACCTCTTCTTCTTCCTCATCTACCATCTCCTCTTCCTTCTTCTCATCTTCCTCTGCCTCCTCACATTGTACACTCTCGGATCGTATTCTCTTTAAACCTTCCTCCGTTCTCGCGTTGCCTGTCCAGCCTCCCCCCTCACCCCCTCCCAACCACCTTCACACACCCCAACGACCCTCAGTGAAGTGCTCGCAAACACCTGTTGAAAGTGTACCCCTCTGCGTTACCACTCTTCACCTCCCCATCACCACCACTATTACGGTGTGATGGCGTCATATCAAATGGTTTTTGTTAATCTATATGTTTGCTATAAGGGAATGGTGCAAAATGAAATACCAGAAAGATGTTTCCGCATTTTACAGGTGATGTGTGGGACTAGAATGAGGAACACTATCCTCTACCGGCAAGCCTTCGTACTAATTTAGCGACATTAATGCCCCCTGTAGTAGATGATTTTTGAGCTAATAGTTATGTGGTGCCACCTACAAGTAGTATGTAATTACAACATCGCCCTCTGTTAGGAAGGTTTGCAAGTGATTAAACGACTACAGTGTCGTCGGGTGGCAATTTTTGTAATAATTTTGTTTTCTATGCCAAAACGTTCCAGGTAATGCCACCTAACAGTGAAGTGCTACACTAAACCATATGAAACAATCGAATTTTTGGGGGTGGTTTTCAGGCAGCGTGCGGGTTTTTGGGGGTTGTCGACTCAAACGGAAACTTATCGCAGGCAATCTTTCACGCTTCTTAAGCCCCATCAAAATTCCTCAGTCATCCATAAATCTTAGAATGTATCACCCAAAAGGGGAGATTCTGCTGAGGTCTGGAAACGCTTGTTTTATGGGGTATACCAGCAATAGTTTTGATCTTTTTCCTTAATCATGTCCTGCTTTTTTTCCTTATGTTTTTTTTGTCTATTTTCCCCGTCCCTTGATGGAGAGATTGGAGGATGGGGGGACCTTCCCCTTTCCCATCCTACGTCTCTCATTTACACTACGTAGATTATGTAGTTCATCACAAACATCTCGTAAAGCCCACGGTCTGTACGTTTTTCATCTTTGTGTTCCTACTCATGTTTTTTATCTACCGACACCCTAACGCCTCTTCCTCTCCTCACACACACCCACACGCCTTTTTTTCCTGTGCATCACTCACCGCAAAGTCTTTAAATTGGGCTGACCCTGACCGAGGAACCCTGCCCTCCCCTCGCCGCCCCCTCGTAGGCATGCGTCACGAGTCACTTGGGCCAGGCTCACGGGGACTTTTTAAATTTTTAAAGGCTTTGACTCCCCGTACGCTGATAGACCGTGCCGTTGGTGCTTCTGCTGCTAGGGTGAGAACAGCTGCCCGCTCATGCCCTTTGTCGTTAAACCCCCAAACCCCCTCAGCGGGTATCTCCCCCCCGACCGCCGCCCCCCCCCCTGCCCGGGGGGGAGAAGGGTGATGGGGCACGGGGGAGAGAGAGAGGGGAAAAGGAGAGAGAGAGAGAGAGAGAGAGAGAGAGAAAGAGAGGAGAGAGAGAAGAGAGAAGAGGAAGAGAGAAGAGAGAAGGAGAGAGAGAGAGACAGGAGAGAGAGAGAGAGAGAGAGAAAGAGAGGGGAGAGGAGAGAGAGAGAGAGAGAGAGAGAGAGAGAGGAGAGAAGAGAGAGAGAGAGAGAGAGGAGAGGGAGGGGAGGAAGGAGGAAGGAGAGGGAGAGGGGGGGCGGAGCGAGGGGCGAGAGGAGAGAGGAGAGGAGAGGAGAGAGAGAGAGAGAGAAGAGAGGGGAAAGAGAGAGGGGGAGAGAAGGAGAGAGAGAGAAGGAGAAAAAAAAAAAAAAAACTGGATGATAGATGAAAAAATATTATAAAAATGACTATAAAAAAAAGAGAAGAGACAAGAGAAGTTGGAGAGGGAAAAAAAGGGGAGAGGCAAAAGACAAAAGGGAGAAGATAAGAGAGGGAAAGGGGGGTGATGCAAAGGGGGCCGATAAAAAGAAAAAGGGGAAAAAACAGAAAAAATAAAAAAAAGTGAAGGGAAAAGGGAAATGGACAGAAGAAACGGGAAAAAGGAAAGGGAAAACACGAAAGGGTAAAAAATTTGAAACAAAAGTAAATAGGAGAAAAAAAATATGCACTAGTAATTAAAAAGTGTGATAATAACAACACACCCAAAAAAATAAAATAAAGGAAGGAAAAAGGGAAAGGGAAAGGGAGGAGAAAGCAATAAATAGCAGGGGGAAAGGAGGGGAGGGACATCCAAAGGGGAGAGATGAATATTTATTGTAGAACACTACAAAAAAGAGAGAAGGGAGAAAAAAAAATAGAAAATGAAAACAGCACTAAAAGACGAAAAAGGGGGAGGAAAGGGAAAAAAAAAACAAGAAAAAAGAAAAGAAAACGGGAGAGGAAAAAAAAAGAAAAAAAGAAAAATAGAAGAAAAAAATAAAGAACAATAGTCGCAACAACCCAAACACCGGGAATTCCGGCTCGCCCCTGGCCGTGGCGTTTAGGGGCGGGGGGGTTGGGGTGGAGGGGTGCGGCGGTGGGGGGGGGGTGGCGGTCAGGAGGAATTTTGGGAGAAGGCCGCCGCCCCCCCCCGCCTCGCACCGCACCCGCACCTCCCGCGCCCCCCCCCCCAAAACTGCAGTTGCTGGGCGGCTCCGGCTTGCCTGGTCAAGAATGAGTGTGATTTTTTTAAAAAATAAAAAAAAAAAATATAAAAAACTACACTACTCCCTCTACTACTACTACTACTACTACTACTACTACAAAATCTACTACTACTACTACTACTACTATTTATACCTTCCTCTCTTTTTACTACTCACTACTACTTTCTACTACTCTACTACTATTATACAAACTACTACTACTAAATACAAACTACAAAATTTAATTTACTCTACTACTACTACTCACTACTACAAATAATAATAAAAAAATAAAAATACTAATAATACAAACTGCGCTGCTGTTCACTACTACTACTACACTACTATACTACTACTACTACTCTACTACTCAAAAAATAATAATAATAGAGAAATAATGTTCCTTTTTTGCAAACAGCCCCTTTATTTGTTAGTTTACGTCGAGGTTTTACTTTTTTTTATTATTGGACTAGTAAAATATTTTTCCTATAAATTGAGGATCAAACGGTCCTTCAAAAATAATCCCCAAATTTTTCCTTTTCTTCCTTCTATCTATTTTTTTAAAATTTCATCCGTTCATACGTTCAGTTTTCTTCATTTTTCCCACATGGCATAAGATTATTTTCCCCTACTTCTTATCATGAAAAAACCCATCCCACCATCTCACACTCATCACATTTCTATCATAATCACTCTCCTTTGCTCTCCCACCCTCGCATTTAATTCCCATCCTCAGACTCATTACCTTTAAATTTTCACCGCCACCACCACCGCCCCCCCCAGGCACTCACCACCGCCACCACCGGGGACTCCCCCCCCCACCGCCACCGCCACCACCACCACCGCCAGGACTCACCACCACCACCGCCAACACTCACCCCGCCAGACACTCACCACCACCCCACCACCACCGCCAGGCACTCACCGGCGGGCACTATGTGGAAGACGCAGGGGACTTTCTGGGGGCCCCTTGGGGGTTTGGGGGCCCAGCAAGGAGGGGGCCGTAGTCCAGGGAGTCATGGGCGTGTAGGTGATGACGCGGGCGCTCGGGGCGTGAAGCGACCCTGGGGGGGGGGAGAAAAAGGAGAAGAGAGAAGAAGGGGAGAAGGGGAAGAGAGAGAGAGAGAGAGAGAGGAGAGGAGAAAAGAAAAAAAAATATGCTCAAACTTTCAAAGGGCAAACACAAAACCCCTCTCTCTCTCTCCTCTCCCCTCTCTTCTCTGTCCCTCATTCTTGTCAATTTTTATTCTTTATCAATGGGAAAATTTTTGGGTGGGGGGAGTTCTTCCCTTCTGTGTCTTTCTTTACCGTGGCTTGATCATTCTGAGGGGAACCTAGCCATTTTTTCGCCCCCAAAACCTCCCCCTTCCCCCCATCCCCCCTGCGCCCGCACTCCTTAAACACCACCTAGCCAAATTTCCCTGGATCATGCGGTGATTTACGAGTATTTTCTAGTGTTTTTAAAAAATTTCGGGTTTTAATGCCCCCCTAGAGAGAGAGAGAGAGAGAGAGAGAAGGAGGAAAGAGAGAGAGAGAGAGAGAGAGAGAGAGAGAGAAGAGAGAGAGAGAGAGGGAGGAGAGAGAGAGAGAGAGGAGAGAGGAGGAGAGAAGGAGAGGAGAGAGAGAGAGAGAGAGAGAGAAGAGAGAGAGAGAGAGAGAGAGAGAAGGAGAGGAGAGAGGGAGGAGAGAGAGAGAGAGGGAGAAAAGAGAGAGAGAGAGAGAGGAGAGAGAAAAGAGGAAAAGAGAGAGAGGAGAGAGAGAGAGAGAGAGAGAGAGAGAGAGAGAGAGAGAGAGAGAGGAAGAGAGAGAGGAGAGAGAGAGAGAGAAAGAGAGGAGGGGAGAGAAAAGGGCAAAAAGAAAGGAAAAGGAGAAAAAAAAGAAAAAGGAAAAAAAAGAGGGAAGGGGGGGGGGAAAAAAAAAAAAGAAAAAAAAAAAAAAAAAAAAAAAAAAAAAAACCCCCAACACAAACAGCCCCCTTTTTCACCGCACAACACCCAAAAACAAAACCACCCACACAAAACCCAAAAACTGGGGCCTTTTTGTTTTCCCTTTTTTTTTGAACCCCCCACCCAAAAGACCCCCCCCCCCCCCAAAAAAAAACCAACAACCCCCCCCCCCCCCAAAAACCCCCAACCCCAAAAAAAAACCCCCCCCAAAACCCCCAACCCCACCCCCCCCCAAAAAAAAAAGGGGGGGTTTTGGAGGGTGTTTTTACGTTTGGGGTGGATAAAAAGAGGGGAAGGGGGGAAGGGGACCCGGGGGGAAGAGGGGGGAAAGGGGGGGGGAGGGAGGAGGGGGAGGGGAGGGGGGGGGAAAGAGGGGAAAGGGGGAAAGGAGGGGGGAGGGGGAGGAGGAGAAGAGGAAGGGGAGGGAGGGGAGGGGGGAAAGAAAGGGGGGGGAAAAGAAGGAGGAAAAGGAGGAAAAAGGAAAAGGGGGAAAAAAAGAGGAGGGAAATAGGAAAGGAAAGGAGGGAAAGGGGGGAGGGAGGGGGGAGAGGGAACAAAGGGAAAATTTTTAAAAGAGATATTTTTTGAGGAAAAATGAGAAAGGTAAAGAGTTGAAAGGGGATAAAAGGGAAATAAGAGGAGGAGAGGAGAAAGGAGGAGGGAGGAGGAGGTGGAAAACAAGAAAAAAACCCGGGTAGAACAAGAGGGAAAAATTTTGAAAAAAAAGGATAAAGAGGAAGGAAAAGAAAGGAGAATATGAAAGGAAGAGAAGAGGAAGGGGAAGAAAAGGAAGAGGAGGATAAGGGAGGGAGGAGGGGGGAAAAAAGAAAGAGGCACAACCTGGAGGAAAGGGGACGAAAGAAGGGGGAAAGAATTTAGAAAAAAGGGGGGAAGGTCTGTTTTAAAGGAAAGAGGAGAAGAGGGGAAAAAAAGAGAGAGGGGGGGAAAAAAGGAAGGGAGAGAATTTGAAGGGAGAAGGGGGAAGGGGGGGGGAAGAAAAAAAGAGAAAAAAGAGAGAAGGGGAAATTTTTTCAAAAAAAGGGAAAAAAAAGGTAAAAACCCCCGGGGGTACAAAAAACCCGTCAATGCCCGCTCACTCCCACTCACTCACCCTCACTACCCTCACTCACTCCTCACTACTCCCCAAATCCCCCTCACCCCCCCCCCTCACTCACTTTTTTTCCCCCCCCCCCCACTCACCCTCACTCCACTCACTCACTCACTCACTCACTCACCACTCACTCACTCACTCACTCACTCACTCACTCCACCCCACTCACTCACTCACTCACTCACCACTCACTCACTCACTCACTCACTCACTCACTCACCACTCCACTTCACTCACTCACTCACTCACTCACTCACCACTATCACTCACTCACTTCACTCACGCACTCACTCACTCACTCACTCACTCACTCACTCACTCACTCACTCACTCACTCACTCCACTCACTCACTCACCACTCACTCACTCCCCCTCACTCACTCACTCACTCACTCACCCCCACTAAACTCACTCACTCACTCACTCACTCACTCAACTCACTCACTCCCACTCACTCACTAAATCACCATCACCACTCACTCACTCACTCACTCACTCACTCACTCACTCACTCACCACTCACTCACCACTCACTCACTCACTCACTCACTCACTCACTCACTCACTCACCACTCACCTCACTCCCACTCACTCACCACTCACTCCCCTAAACTCACTCACTCACTCACTCACTCA
>JACEEZ010011170.1:0-19060 GCA_016584305.1 Chionoecetes opilio
CGGCAAGCCTTTTCTTTGTCTGTTGTGCAGTCACAGTACGCAGCTTGTGGCATCAAAATATGAACATTTGCTGTGCGTATAGGCGTGAGGGAAGGCGCGCGAGTTTGTTTTGCTACCACGTGTTGGGGGGCGGGGCTTGTGGTCATCGTGAAAGGTCTATGGCGCCTTTTCAACGGCGCCCGAATAACGTACCACAGGAACTGCCACGTGTAGGTTTCAGGGCCTATTGTATATTCATTATTTTGTTATGTTCTTATGTCACTTATGAAATTATATATATTATATATAAAATATATATATATTATATATATATATATATAATATATTATATATATATATAATATATATATATATATATATTATATATCGTTAAAAGTGATAGCTAGTTCTTAGAACTTCTGCGATGATTTCTTGCTTGAAGGCAGGATCGTGGTGACGTCACCATCGATCCTCCTTCAAGCAAGAAATCATCGCAGAAGCTTCTAAGAACTAGCTATCACTTTTAACGAGATCTGTCTCAGAGAAAATCTCCTGCCCGTATATAATATATATAATATATTAATATATATATATATATATATATATATATATTATAATATATATTATATATATATATATATATATATCCTTTATTGCTTTTAGGAAAAGATTTTAGAAGTATATCAACAGCCAATGGGCCCCAGACATAACTAACGTCACGGTTTGTTTACATCGGTGCATTGTGGGGATAAGGCGGGGTCGCCGCGGGTGGACCTACGAAGGAAAACTACGGCGAGGGAAAATTTAGAGTTTTTTTGGGCGCGAAATTGATATTCCAGGGGGCTATATTACTGTGCTCTGTTCTCGCTGACAACACTATGAGAAGACCTGAGGTAAGGGCTGATGTGCAGAGGTTTCTAAACTAAGAAACAGAGTCATAACAGAGCCTCGTCAAAAGGTAAGCAACTGGTAGGTACGTAATGTGTCCCTACCACTTGCTTACTTTTTTAATGAGACTCTGCTGGACGGTTTTCCTGTTTAGAAGCCTTTGCACATCAATCATCACCTCGGGTCTTCTCTATGTTGTCAGCGAGCAGGGAAAAATATAGCACCTGGAATATCAATTTGGGACCGCAACAACTCGAATTTTTTCATCGTCGTAGGCTTCTCTTTGTAGGTTGTCTACATATTCTGGTTATGATTGAATTAAAATACCTTTTAATTGAGTTCCTTTTTGTTGTCTTTCCTCATAATAAGTAGTGGTACATCATGGTTTAAGTGTTACTTGACGAGCCAATGCATACTCTTGAGTCTAACCACGGTTCCGGTCATTTCGCCCACACGTCAATTCGCCACAAGACATTTCGCCCTCATGTAAGAGTCAATTCGCCCACATGTAAGAGTCAATTCGCCCACTCTAAAGTCAATTCGCCACACGATCCATGTCACGGAGTCATGGAGTCACATATCTTCCTCTAGCAAAATGGAATGAACCACCTTGGGCGAATGACGGTAATTTCTAGTGTTTGACCATACTCCCCCATTTCCCCAAACAGTTTGGGGACTGTGGGAATGGGGGGTTTTCGGGGGGGGAACAAATTAGCGTCGGAAACACGTAATTAAGAGTTGTGTGGGGGGGAAAAATTTTCCTAGATCTGGGGTAATTTCCTTATGCCCTAAGAAATTGCCTAATCAAAATAAACCTAACCTAATCCAAATTAAGCTACCCTAGCAGGGGGCTTGACCCACCGATAACCTAACCAAACCTAACCTAACCAAATCTAACCTATCCTAAACCTAACAAAATCTAACCTAACCTAACCTAACAAAATCTAACCTAACCTAACCTAAAAAAATCTAACCAAACCTCCTAGCGGGGGGGTTGGAGGGTTCTCGACACACTAAACAAATATAACCTAACCTCCTAGCGGGGGGTTGGGGGGTTGGCAAGGATGGGTAATTTTCATGGTTATGAAACTTGTTTTTGGATGGAGTAATAAGATAAATCAAAGCAAAATCTAACCTAACCATTACCGTCAGCGAGTTTTCCCGATTTGTGTAGGGATAAAAATATCCCTTACACATCCTTACCTCAGGTACCATAGGTAAGGGTGGGTAAAGTCACCGTGGTTAGCTACTTGTTTATGGATGGTGTAATAAGATAAATCAAAGCAAAGGTTGGTGATGTTGGTAGTACAGGTTCCGGGCTTTCGCCACATGCCCTTTCGCCACACCATGGAGTCATTTCGCCCACAGGTCAATTCGCCACACTATGGAGTCATTTCGCCCACACTATGGAGTCTAGGAGCTAGGAGGGTTTGGTTATATTTTGTTTAGTGTGTCGAGAACCCCCCCACCCCCTCGCTAGGAGGTTAGGTTAGATTGTTTAGGTTAGGTTAGGGTAAGTTTTGATTTGGGTAGGTTAGGTTAGATTTTGTTAGGTTAATTTTGGGTTTGGTTAGTTTTCTTAGGTTAGGTTATCGGTGGGTCAAGCCCCTGCTAGGTAGGTTATTTTGGTTAGGTTAGTTTTATTTTGGTTAGGCAATTTTCTCTAGACATAAGGAAAATTTCCCTAGATCTAGGGAATTTTACCCCTCTACCACTCTTTAATTTTCGTGTTTCCGCGCATAATTTGTTCCCCACCCGAAACCCCCGCATTCCCACAGGTCCCCAAACTTTTGGGGGAAGTGGGGGAGTATGGTCAAACCTAAAAAATTTACCGTCATTTCGCCCAAAGGGGGTTCATTCCATTTCTGCTAGAGGAAGATATGTGACTCCATGACTCCGTGACATGGATCGTGTGGGCGAATTGACTCTTACATGTTGGCGAATTGACTCTTACAGTGGGCGAAATGTCTTGGGGGGCGAATTGACGTGTGGGCGAAATGACCGGTAAAACCCTGGTATAGACTCCCAAAAAGTATGCATTGCTCGTCAAGTAACACTTAAAACCCTGATGTACCACTACTTATTATGAGGAAAGACAACAAAGGAACTCAATTAATAAGGGATTTTAATTCAATCATAACCATGAATATGTACAACCTACAAAGAGAACCTAAAGACGATGGAAAAATTTCGAGTTGTTGCGGTCGAAAATTTATATTCCAGGTGCTATATTTCCGTGCTCGCTGACAACATAGAGAAGACCTGAGGTGATGGTTGGGTGTGCAAGGCTTCTAAACCAGGAAAACAGTCACAGCGAGTCTCATTAAGAAGTAAACAAGTGGTAGGGACACATTACGTACCTACCAGTTGCTTACCTTTTGACGAGGCTCTGTTATGACTCTGTTTTCTTGGTTTAGAAGCCTCTGCACATCACCTTACCTCAGGTTCTTCTCTATAGTGTTGTCAGCGAGAACAGAGCACAGTAATTTTAGCACCTGGAATATCAATTTCGCGCAAAAAACTCTAAAATTTTTCCATCGCCGTAGTTTTCCCTTCGTAGGTCCACCCGCGGCGACCCCGCCTTATCCCCACAATGCACCGATGTAAACAAAACCGTGACGTAGTTAGGGGGAGGGTCCATTCCCTACATCAGGCTGCGTTCCTTGGGTTTTCCCGCGCAATTCTGTTTTTGCTTTTTCCCCCTATTTAACGATTGCCCAACACATTTTTTTTATCAAGAGGGCAGCGGGGTTCCAAAATTTATCGTTTTGGGGCTTTTCCCTTATTCTAGCGAAAAACCTTTTTGATGCCCTGTATTTGATGCAGCAGAGGTTTAGCCGCGGAAAACATAAAATTTTTAAAAAAGAAAAAAGAGGAGAAAGGGGAAAAAGGGTTTTTTTTTTTGGCCTTTGTTTACATGCTTATTGGGGCGCGAGCGGGAAACCCCGGGGAAAACCCAAACCCCTTTTCGAGTGGGGTTGTGCGGGAGAAAAAACCTAATCGCTGAACTTTTTTCTTTACGGGCGTACAGTACGTTTTGTGCGTCAGGGCCTTATGAACGCACCCCCGGGAGGGTTTTTCCCCCTTTTTGGTGGCTGCAGGGGGGGAGGTTTCCAAAGGGGTGGGGACTTTTTTTGGGCATAGTCTTGGGCGTTTCCTGTTCAAAACGACAAAAATAAGCTCCCTTCGGGGTTTGGGGGAATTATATTGGTAGTGTTGATATTTTCGTAGTTTTGGGTTATTAATAAACAACCATTTTAGCGTGGGGATAAAAAGAAAAAAAATGCCCCGTCGAAAAAGGTTAAAAAAGTAAAAGTAAACGAATATAGCTTTAAACCCAAAGACACGGGTTTTGTTAGGCTCTTTAATTCCCAAAAGGTTTATGATATCGAAACCCTTATTATAAAGTGCCAGGCTATAGTGCAAATTATTTTTTTTTAATTTAATTATTTTCCCTTTTAAATATTCTTACTTCCTTACCTTTTTTATACATTTTTTTTTTAGAAATTATTTTTCCCAATTTTTCCCAAAACCAAAAGCACTTTTTGGGAAAATTTAAACCAAAATTTCAGCTTGTCTCGACCCTAAAGGCAGTATAAAGGGCTCCTGGGGGAAACCCAGTTAGCATGCCTCCCCCCACTGCTAATTTAATTTAAGGGAAAACATTCCCGGGAAGGCAAAGTGGATTTTAAAAGGGAACCATGAGAAACCTGCAAGGCCTCTCTAATTCCCCAAAGCTAACTTTTCCTTTCACTTTTCCCTTCCCCTTTTTCCTTTCTCACCCAGTTTTTTTGAATTTTTTTTTTTTTATTCGCACCCTTTTCAAGGCACCCAACCCCTTTCTTGTTGTGGCTCTTCCCTTCATTTTTCCCCTTCCCTTCCCCCCTTAGGGCCTCCTTTTTGGTCCCCTTCCCTCTCTTTTTTTTAGGCCTTTTTTCATTTTTTCCCTTCCCTCTTATCTCCCCTTTTTTGCCCTTATCTTTTATCTCTTCCTCCTCCTTCCTCTTTTTTGGGGCTCCTGTCCTAACAACCCCGGGGGGGGGGGCGGGCCGCCCGTTTCGTTTCTTCTGCCACATCGAACGGTTTTTTCTCTCGGGAATAGGATCGGGGAGAAAAAGGGTTTTAAATCTTTTTAAGAAATTGATTTTTGGAATTAAATAAAATTACTTTTAACGTGTTCATTTAAATTTTAAGTTTTGTGTGTGTTTCTGGGGGTTGTGTTATGGCGGGGGGGCCTTAGAAAGAGAGAGAGAAAAGAGAGAGAGAGAGAGAGAGAGAGAGAAGAGGAGGGGAGAGAGAGAGGAGAGTGGGTGCTTTTGGGATTACCTTTTCACTCTCAAATGAAAACAGAACTTAAAATTTTTAAAAAACAAATTTCAAATTAAAAAAAACCTTAAAATTTAAACAACTGAACTTAAAATTAAAAACAACGAATCAAAAATTTAAAACCCGACTGAAGAGAAAGTTAAAAAAAACTGAAGTAAATTTTAAATATTAAGTTATTTTAATATTTTTTTTTATGAATTTTATTTTAAGGAATTTTTAAATTTTCAATTAAATTAAAACAACTTTAGTTTAAATTAAAAAAAACTGAATTTTATTTTAAAAACAACTGTTTTTTAAAAATTAAAATAACAACTTCAAATTAAAATAACTGAGCTTAAAATTTAAAAAACCACTTCAAATTTAAAAATTTAATTAAATTTTAAATTATAAAAAAAAAATTAAATCTTTTAAAATTTTGATTTTTCTTTTTGTTTTATTTTGAAGTTCTGTTTGTTCTAATCTGGAGTGAACGGTGTTTATAAAAACCCCAAGAAAAATAACATATTTTCTTCCTGCAAACTTTTGCTTATCTGTCCCAAGGGGTGCTGCCGAAAAGGGGAAAAGGGGGAAAAAAATGATTTTAAAAAAGTAACCATTTTTTTAAATATTTTTACCCACATACTACATAAAATTAAAGCAACACAGGATGAAAAAATTATACTTTTCCCGTTATGTTAGTACACATACTGTTTTATACAAAAAAGAACCAAAATTTTACATTTTTGGGCACAAAATTTTTTGTTGGCACAAAAAAATGCTGGCCAAAATTTTTTGGCAATCAAACATTCTTGGCCTCAAGTTTTTTGGGCATTTTAAGTTTGCGACTCCGCCCGTATGCGATTAGGGAGGAAAATGACAGCCTGGGGGTCTACGTTTGTAAGGGTTTTTTGGGTTCCCAAAAATTTTTTAGCGCCAAAAAAAATTTTTAGTGCCAAAAAATTTCGAGTGCCAAAAATTTTTGAGTGGGGAAAAAATTTTTGGGGGGGGGGGCCAAAAAAAATGTCTCTCTCTCTCCCCTCTCTCTCTTCTCCCCCATTCCCCTCTCTCCCCCCACCCCCTCTTCTTTTCTCTCTCTCCCCTCTCCTCTCTTTTCTCCTCTCTCTCTCTCTTTTCTCTCCTCCTCTCTCTCTCTCTCTCTCTCTCTCTCTCCCCTCTCTCTCATCTCTTTCCCCTCTCTCTCTCCTTTTCTCTCTCTCTCTCTCTTCTCTCTCTCTCTCCTCTCTCTCCCTTTTCCCCCTCTTCCCCCTCCTCTCTCCTCTCCTCTCTCTCTCTCTCTCTCTTCTTCCTCTCTCCTCCCCTCGTCTCTCTCTCTCTCCTCTCTCTCTCTCTCTTCTCTCGTTTTCGAACGCCTTGGGGAGAGGGGCGTTTTCCCTCGACGTCACTATTTGGGCCCCGGGTTTTCCCAAATTTTTTTGGTTTTAAAAACGAAAGGGGTTTTTCTTGGGATTTTTTGGGACTTTGGGTTTTGACAACTGTTGATAAAAAAGGCTTTTACTTTACGGAATTAAATGGGTTTCCCGTTGGGTTTTTATGAAGGCCCCTTTTTCACATAATGATGAAACCCAAGGAGAGAGGGGAGAGAAAAGAGGAAAAGAGAGAGAGAAGGAGAGAGAGAGAAAAGAGAGAGAGAGAGAGGAGAGAGAGAGAGAGAAGGGGGAAAAGAGGGGGGAGAGGGACATAAGAAAAAAACATAAGAAAATAAGGGAAATACAAAAGGGCCGGCCCGAGACCTAAAACGGGGGTATTTTCCCGTCGTAGGAGAGAGAAGGAGAGGAGAGGAGAAAAAGAGGAAAAAAAAAAAAAAAAAAAACCAGGGGGTGTGAAATTTTTCGAAACTGTATCTACCCCACGGACCAATTCTGTTATTGGGTTTTGAGTCTGAAAAATGTTTTCCAACCCGCCTGGGGTCTTTTAAAGGGGAAAAAAAAGGCACACCCGGAAAAACAAAATTGCAACTGTGCTATATATCGGGAGGGCAAAAGGGAAAAAAAACCCCCCTGGTTTTTATATGGGGGGGAAATGTTTTAAGTATAGGCCGTTTTTGTGTTTTTGGGGAAATGAGTGGGCGGAGATGGAGTGGTGGGGGATGCCTGACACACACACACACACACACACACACACACCACGGGCACACACACAACACACCCCCACACACATACCCCCCCACACCCCAGACTGACTATATAGACAGGGGAGGAAAAGACACAGACTATAGACACTAAACATACAACACAGACACACACACACACACACACACACACACACACAAGGGGACTCCGGGGACCCGTAAAGGGGCTCCCGTAGTGTAATTTTTTAGCACGCTCGGTTTTCCCCCCCGAGAAGTCCCGGTTTTGGTCCCCCGGGGGGAGGGGAAAAAATATGGGCTGTTTTTCCTTTAAAAACCCCCGCCCCCGTCCACCCAGCATTTTTTGGGGACCGGGTGTCAGCCGGGGGTTTTTGAAACCCGCTCTCCGGGGGGGCTGGCTTCAGCCAAAAACCCAAACACTAAGGAGAATGATAAAAAATTTTATTTTGGAGACGGGGCCAAAACGAGCTTTCTCTGGCCCCCGTAAAATACAACTAGATGAAAAACACACACACACACACCCCCACACCACACCCCACACACACACACCCCACACACCCACACACACCCGGGAAATTTCGATTTAGATATTATTTAAAAATTCATTCCTCTTAACTCCGGTTCCCCGTATACCAAAAATGTAAAGTAATTTAAATGTGTTCGCCGGCATTCCCATCCCATAAACTGGGTTTTTTTAGCCCTTGATAACTCACCTTTTAAAAAAAAAAAACCCCCCCCCCCCTCTTCCCCCGCAGGTTATCACTCCCCAACGCTGATAAAAAATTTCCCACAAACTGCTTTTTTTGATAGTGTTTTTTAAACTTTTCATTTTCCTCAACGTTTGTATGAATAACAACCCTGGGAAAGAGATAGGAAAGGGGGGGGAGAAGGAGGAAAAGCAATAAGTAAGAAACCTAAAATGCGGGAAAAAGGAAGGGAGGGAAGGGATTTGGAAAGAAGGGGAAAGGGAAAGGGGGGGATAAAGGTCTAAAACCATTTGGAAAGGCTAGAAAAGGTGTCCTATGCTATAAAACTGGGGGAAAGGGTTTTTTTTTATCGATGAGTTTGGGTTTTTTTTCAAGTTAAAAAAGTGGCCACGGGGTTGTATGTCATGGGCATTTCATTCCTTCGTCAAACTCTTTTGTCGGAGGAAAGTCCCGTGTGTCGGGTGTAGTGAAGGGGGGGGACAGGTGCGTGTTACGTCCCTGGAGCGGTGAGGGGGCGTTATCCCGGGGAGTGTGTTTATCCTTAACCCCAAAACCCCATAATCCTCAAATCACCTCAAAAATTCCCTAAAACAAAATGAATAAAATCAAATAACCAATAAAAAGACCTCAAAAACCTAAAATATGTATTAATTTTAAAAAACCGAAAAAAAAATAAAAAAACCCTTTACCCCCCCTTACACCCCCCCCCTCCCCCCATATGACCTTTAAAAAAATAAACCCCTTTCAAACCCCCCCCCCCTATTTTTGACCTTAAAAAATACGGGAACACAGGACCCATGCACACTGCTCACTTTTTTGAACTTTTGACATAAAAAAACCCTTATCTCTCCCCCTTCAACACTTGTCCCCAATACACAATATTAGGTTTTTTTTTTTTCCGAATCACACCATTATCATTTTAAAGATTGCACACCATTAGAATTTTTGTGTTACCCAATTTCATACATGCGCACGTTTTTCCTGCTAAACCCCGTTATTTCAAGGCGTAAATGACACCATTGGGGAGCCTTTTAAGTAACCGGGGACGTCCGTGGGTCAATCTCGGCTTTCCCCCCCAAAAACCCCCCCCCGTCTTTTTGGGCTGTCTGTCTTTTGCCCCCCCGCAAGCATAATGGGCGCTGTTGTGCCCACTTGTGCTTGTTTTTACAGGTCTTTTTCAGCTGATGTTGACACTACAGCCTCACACAAATCCCCTAGTTTTTTAGCCTATTCTTTCCTTTGGGCCCATTACCTAACTCCTATAAAGCCTATTACAGCTTTATTTTTTCCCATCTTTTGTGGGAAAAATGTTTTGGGCTGGTTTAAAAGGGATAGATAACATGAAGGGCGAAAAATTAAAGCACCCAAATAGAGCTTTTAGTAGCTCCTAAACCACCACCCCCACCCCCAAACCCCCTTGGCCTCCCCCACAAACCTACACGCAGCCTGCCAAATTTTTTTCAAAAGGGCAGGGGGCACCCAAAAAAAAACCCGACACACTTTTCTGTTCGGTATTTTGCGGGCCCCAAACCCTTAACAGTCCGGGCCCCTCCCGCTTCCGGCACTCACCAAGATCCTACATTTTTTCTATATTTGTATTTCGCAAAGTGCTTTTCAAACGACCTGGGGAAAAAAAAGGTCATATATAAATTACCAAATACATGCCTTTACAATCTGGTTTCCCCTCTCCTTTACCGGGTACAGTATACTACAGTGGGCAGTGTTTTCCCCTTTGCATTCCCCCCCCTTTTTTTTTTGGCCTGGACCACTCATGTTTCCCTTTGACCCCGGGCCCTTTCCCCCCCCCCCCAAGGGCCCCCCCCTCCGAGAAAACCCCTTACCCTCCCGCCCCCCCGCTGCCACCCCCTGCAACACGGCCCTTTTGTTTCCCGCCTTCTTTTATCACTCCAAAACTTTACGATTTCACCAACACTGTCCCGGTCAAAAATCAGATGCAAAAGCCAACCCCCCAATTGGGCCCAAACTCTCAAAGCGCAAAGAAAAATATCACAAAATAAAAATAAATAAAAAACGGGAATTTGGCCAACAAAAATTAAATAGGGAAAAAAAAGTACATGAACTAACAATCTTAACATTGGAAGAAATTAAAAAGGAAAATGATAACCTGCACATGTTAATTAGATACTAGGGCCATTAAAAAACCGTATGCATAAAGTAAAATATTAATTACACTGGGGAACAATTTGAAAAAAAATTTTTTTTTTGATTTTTAATTTTTTGGCTTATTTTTGCAAAATTGGCATGCTGATTCCAAATTGTGTCAGTTTTTTTTTTTTTTTAGAACGTCAAGTTTTTTTCTTCCCCCAGCTTTCCCTCCAATAAGCAAATTCCTCCTTTTTTTTGATTTTGAACGATTCACGAGGGTTCATTCGTAGGGGGTTTTATCAGCAAAAGTTTAATGATTTAGCACGTGATTTGGGCCTATCCAAAAAAGCTTTAAAAAACTACATCAGACTGAACGAGAAAAACATACTTGAACAAGGAGTGAAGGTATCATACTTTCGAACCAGAGAAAGAAACATTTCTGCAGTATTTTTCGAAGTGCCAGCGGTTTTGTGCTTTGCCATAACATTCCTGGTTTACTGAAGGAATTAGGGCTTTCAATCTACATCCAAATGAATGGCGATTGTTTATTGATAGCTCAAAGCGGAGCTTGAAATGTGTCCTTCTACACAATGGCAAAATTTTTTTGGCGCAGTCCCCATTAGGCATTCGTCTGTCTTCGTGAAGAATATGGGGGATGTAAAGAGAGTCATTTGGTTTTTTGCAATATGACAAACACAATTGGATCATCTGTGTTGACATTAAAATGGTGTCCATCCTTCTTGGGCAACAACGTGGATCACAAAGTATCCCTGCTTTTTTCTGTATGTGGGGTAGCAGAGCTCGAGAGAAGCATTGGGTTCAGACGAATTGGCCTCCGAATCTGATCTTAAACCTGGGGTCCTAACATTGTACATGAGCCCCTTGTTGACAGGAAAAATAAAATTCTCACCTCTGCACATAGAACTAGGTCCTCATGAAACAAATTTTTAAAAGCATTGTCAAATGATGGCGACTGTTTTGAAGTACATCATCTTGCATTTCCTGGACTGTCATTGAAAAATCAAGGGCCGGGGTGTTTTTATGGCCAAAATTTGACAGCTCATCAAAGATGAGCATTTCTACGGTACTATGTCCAGACCTTGAAAAGAATGCTTGGCTATTCAAAGACGTTCAAAGACGTCGTCAAGAACTTTCTTGGAAATACACGTGCAAGTATTCACAAAAATTGGTTCAGGAAAATATTTGGGGAGCTACAAAGCGCTTGTTGCAACATGAGTATTAAAGTACATTTTTTGCATAGCCATCTTGCCAACTTTCCGAAAAATCTTGGTGCTGCTAGCGACGAGCAAGGTGAAAAGTTTTTCCCCAAAGATTTGAAGGTTATGGAAGAACGTTACCAGGGTAATGGGATTGTGCATATGATGGCTGACTATTGTTGGAGCATCAAACGCGATAGTCCTCAAGTTGAACACTCCCGACAAAGCTACATACGTAAATTTTTACCTTTAACCTGCACACAATTATAGCCTTATCCTTTCTAAAAACATGATAATGTTTAAATAAAAATTCTATTCATGCCTATTTCTTTCATTTTTCATTGTATGTTAACATTTGCAACTTTTTTTAAAATAAGCAGTGTTTTCTGTTTGTCAGTATTTTTTATATTTTTTAAGCAAACAAAAATCCTACAGTTCAAAAACTTGACGTGATAGAGAAAAACTGAGATCAGTTTTGGATTCAGCACCCAAAAATTACTTAATAACAAGTGTCAGACCTAACTGAACAAAAATTTGTTCCCCAGTGATAATTTCATTAACTATTTCTAAGTTTGATTTATACTGTTATGTTTGTCATAGGGTATTTCATAGTTATTTTAAAGAGATTTCTATTTCTCCACTTTATAGATCATTTACTTTTTATTTTGCTTTTGAACTTACGTATTGTGATTTTTTTTTTTTTTTTTTTAACATTGATATTTTTCTTTGCGCCTTAATGTTTCTGTATTCGTGTGTTGAATGTATGTTTTTGTATTTGTAATATTTGTTTTATATTTCTTATGTCTGTTTCTCCTATCACAAGTGTTTCTAATATTTACTTTTATTTCACTTATTACGTATCAATTATTTTACTTTATTCGTGCAACTTTATCTTTGGTTGTTTTTTCATCCTTAGGAAGTTTTTTTTCTCTCGTAAAATGACTTTGATTAAGGACACATTAACTAATACTAAACACGACGTGGAGAAAAGCTGTTCACTCGACACACAATAGAACTGGAAACTGTCTCCGTTAGTATATTACATGTAATACATAAGCTACTCTCAAGGCTGTCCAAAAAGCTTTGACACTGTTTTGACCCCCTCCCCCCTTTTTTTTTTTTCCCCCCCTCTCCCCTTTCTCCCCCCGTTTTTTTTCCCCCCCCCTTTTTCCTCTTCCCCTTCCCTTTTTTTTTTTCCCCCTTTTTTTACCCCATCTTATAAAGTTTTTTATTTAACAAATGTTTTCAAAAATTTCTTTTTTATTTCAATGAAATACTTTATTTGTAAGAATTTAAAAATGGGAAATTTTATTCCAAATGCCATTCTTTTTGTTTTGATTTCTTTTTTTTTTTTTTTAAAAAAAAAAAAAATTCTTTCGCCGGGGGGGCCTTTAAAATTTTAAAAGATTTTTAAAAAAGGGGAAATTTTTATCTTATTTTTTCCTTTACAAGGTCAACATACTTTTTTTATAGTAAAATTCTTTCTTTTTTTTTAACTTTATTTTTTTTTTATTTAGTTTTTTTTCCTATTCTAAAAACTCAACTATTCCCAAAAACCAGTAAAACTTTTTCATGAAAAAGATTTAACCCCCCGAAAATATTAATAACTTAACAATCTAAAAACGCCAAACTACCTTTTTCCCCCCCTCTCTTCCTTCCCCTTCCCCATCATTTTCAAAATAACCCCAACCCAAAACCCCCCCCCAACCCCAACCCCCCCCCCCCCCCCCCCCCCCCCCCCCCCACCCCCCTTTCCCCCCCTTTCTTTTTTTCCCCTTTTTTTTTTTTTTTTTTTTTTCAAAAGGGCCAAAAAAAACCCAAAACCCCCCAAAACCCCAAAAAAAAAAAATTTTTTCCCTTTCCTTTTTTTGTTTCGGGGCCCCCCCCCAAAAAAACCCAACCCCAAACCCCCAAACCCCCCCCCCAAAAAAACAAAACCCCATCCCCACGGTTTCCCCCTGAGTTGTTGATAAAACCCCAAAACCCAAAATAAACAAAAAAAAACACCCCCCCCCAAAACCCCAACGGGACAACCCCCCACAAAACCCCCAAAAAACACCCACCCACAAAACCCTCCCAAACCCCCCCAAACCCTAAACCCCCAAAAAAACCCCCCAACCCCCCCCCCCAAAAACAAAAAACCACCACACAAAACCCAACACACACCACACCCCAAAACCCACACAAAAACCCACCCACAAAAACCCCACACCCCACCACCCCACCACCCCCCCCCAAAAAAAACCCAAAACCCCAAACAAACACACAAAACCCACCCCCCAAAAAAAAAAAACAAAAATCCCCAAAAAAACCCCAAAAAAAAAAAAAAAAAACCCCCCCAAAATTTAAAAAAAAACACAAACACCCCAACACACCCCCCCCCTTTTTTTTTTCCCCCCACAAAACCAAAAACACCCCCCCCAAAAAACCCCAAAAAACCCAAAACCCCCAACAAAACCCCCCCAAACCCCAACCATTTTAAAAACCCCCCAAAAAAAAACCCCCAACACACAACAAAAAAACCCCCAAAACCCCCACACCACACCCCACACACAACACACACACAAACACAACACACACAAAACCCAACCAACAACCACCCCCACAAACCCCCAAAACAAAAACCCCCCAAAAACCCCCAAAAAAGGGTTAAAGGAAAAAACAACCCACCAACCCCCCAAAAAAACCCCCACACACCACCCCCCCCCCCGGCAAAAAAAAAACCCACCCCCACCCCACCACCACCCCACCACCACCCCAAAAAACCCACACACACACCACACACACCCCCAACACACACACACACACACCCCAACCACCACCACCACCAACACAACCCCCCCAAAACACACCCACCTAAACAAAAACCCCCCTTTTGGGGCCACCAGAACGCACCCCCGCTTAGGAAACCCCCAAGGGGGGGGGGGAAAAAAAAAAAATAAAAAAAAAGGGGGGGAATAGGGGGTGAGGGTTTTGGGGGGGAAAGGGGGAAGGGGTTTAAGGAGGGGGAGGAAGGGAGGGGGAGGGGGTTGGGGGAGGGAAGGGGGGGGAGGGGGGGGGGAAGTATGGGATGGGGGGAAGGAGGGGGGGGAAAAGGGGGGAAAGTAGTGGGAGGGAGGAAGGGGGGAAGGAGGGGGGAAGGGGGGAAGAGGGGAAGGAGGGGGGGAAAAGGGGGGGGAAAAAAGGGGGGGGAAGGAGGGGGGGGGGGAAAGGGAGGTGGAGGAAGGGGGGAAAGAGGGAGGGGGGGAGGAAGGGGGGGGGAAGGGAGGGAATAGTGGATGGAGGGATGGAGGGAAGGGAGGGGGGGGGAAAGGGGGGGGGGTGGGGGATGGAGGGAAGGAAAGGGAGGAAGGGGGAAGTAGGGGGATGGGGGGAGAGGGAAGGAGGGGGAGGAAGGGAGGAATAGGGGGAGGGAGGAAAGGGGGGGAAAGGGGGGGGAAGGAGGGAAGTATGGGATGGGGAAAGAGGGGGGGGGGAAGGGGAGGGAAGAGGGGGGGGATGGGGGAAGAGGGGGGGGAAAGGGAGGGAATATGGATGGAGGGAGGGGAAGGGGGGGGGGAAGGGAGGGAATGTGGGGGGGGGGGGAAAGGGGGGAAAGGGAGGGAATTTTGGATGGGGGAAAGGGGGGGAAGGGGGGGAGGGGGGGGAAGTGGGGGAGGGGGGTTTGGGGGGGGGGGAAAAAGGGGGAAAATAGTGGGTGGAGGGGGGAAAAAAATTTTTTTGATTTTTGTTTGTTTTTCCCCCACTTTTTTTTTCCCGTTTCCCTTGCCCCGCGGGGGGGGGGGGGGGTTTTTTTTGGGGGGGGGCCCCCCCCTTTTTGGGGGTTTTATTTTTGGGGGGTTTTTCCCCCCCCCCCCCTTTTTTTGGGTTTTTTTTTTCCCCGTGTCCCCCTTTTCCCTTTTCCCTTTTTTTTTTTTTTTTTTTCCCCCTTTTTTTTTTTTTTCTTTTTTTTTTTTTTTTTTTTTTTTCGCCCTTTTTTCTCCCTCTTTTTTTTTCCCTCCTTTTTTTTCCCTTCTCTCGTCTCTCCCCTCTCCTCTCTCCCCCTTTCCTCTTCTCTCTCTCCTCCTCTCTCTCTCTTTCCCCCCCCCTTTTTCTCTTCTCTCCCTTCCCCCTTCTCTCTCCTCTCCCTCCTCTCTGTTTCCCCCAAAACCCAACCCCAAAAAATCTTACATCATTTGCTTAAAACATTTTAAATAAACCATACTAAAAACCACCCCCTTAAAAAAAATTTTTTTACATTATTTTTTTCACCCTATACATGTCCCCCGCATACATTTTTTCGTGTACCGTCTGTTTAATCGCTTATAATCTTTTGTCCGTGAACCGCATTTATGACAGATCGGGTTTTAAAAAGTGATGATAAAAAAAATTATTATGTGTGTGTGTGTCAAAAATTTTATCCATGGTCTTTGTCCACGCGAGCTGGCCGCGATCGCCATTTCAACCCTCTCATGCAGCTTGGGGCTCATTATTACCGATCTTTGGGCAATGCGGGGCCCTCACCACCACAAACCCCCCCCTCCCCTTGCTCAGGGGGGCTAACCTCCCGAATTTGTCAATGAAAAATCCCCCGGGGGCGCGGGATTCAAGGAAGGAAGGGGGGAAGGAAAGGGGGGAAAGAAGGGAGGAAGAAGGAAGGAAGGAAAAAAGGGGGAGAGGATGGAAAAAAGAAGGGAAGAGGGGAGGAGGAAGGAAGGAAGAAGGGTTTGGGAAGGAAAGGAAGGAAAAAGGAAGGGAAAGGGAAGGAAAAAAAGAGAGGGTTGAAGGGGGGGAAATAAAAAGGAGGAAAGGGGAGGGGAGGGAAGGAAAGGGAAAGAAGGAAGGAAGAAAAGGAAGGAAAAAAAGGGAAGGGAAAGGAAAAAAAAAAAGAAAGGAAAGGGAACAAAGGGAAAAAAGAAAAGGGATGGAAGGAGGAGTAAATTAGGTAGTGGGAGGGGAGAACAACAATTGTAGACTTTTTTGGGTGATAAAAAGTTTTTAAAAAATTTTAAAAAGAATGTAATTTCCTGGCCCGGTTTTACGAGTGTTTATCGTGAATTTTTTTTTGGTGGCAAAATTACGGTTTCACACCATATTCTGGGCTTATGTAAAGTTAAAGAGACTTTTAAAAAAACTATTTTTTGTACGCTTTAAAAAAGAATAAGATGAGGGGGAATTTTTTTTTTTTTGCTTTTCTTGTTTATATATTTTTTTTATTAGTTAAATTATTTCCCACAAATTTAACTAATATTTTCTCTTCCCCTTTTCGCCTCCCCCCTCCCCATCTCCATTTTTTTTCCAAAAACCCCTTTTTTAACTTATAATTTTTCTCCTCTTTTTTTTTTATCCTTTCTGAAAATATTCCCTCTTACAAATCTCCTTAAAATTTTCTGTTATTAAATCTTTATTATTAATTATTTTTTAAATATTTTCTTATTGTTTTCCTTTTTGACTTTAATACCTTTAAACTTTTTCTTTTCCAAACCTATCCCTTGCTGCCTTAAAACCCTCTTCTCCCCCTACTTCCTTTTCCCCTTCTTTTCCCCATACATTCCTTTCTTTTTAAACCCCTTTTTCCCCATACATTCCCCCTTTTTTTTCAACCCTAAATTGCCCCAAAACTTCCTTTTTTCACCTCTTCTTTCCCCCTACATTCCCTTTCTTCACCTCTTCTTGCCCCTACATTCCTTCTCAATCTCTTCTTGCCCCATACTTCCTTTCTTCAACCTCTTCTTGCCCCATAATTCCCTTTCTTCAAACCCCTACTTGGCCATCATTCCCTTTTTTCAACCTTTCTTGCCCCATACATTCCTTTTTTCAACCCCTTTTTGCCCCATACATTTCCTTTTTTCAAACCCCTTCTTGCCCATACATTCCTTTTTTCACCCCTTCTTGCCCCCTACATTCCTTCTTCAACCTCTTCTTGCCCCATACATTCCTTTCTTCAACCTCTTCTTGCCCCATACATTCCTTTCTTCAACCTCTTCTTGCCCCATACATTCCTTTCTTCAACCTCTTCTTGCCCCATACATTCCTTTCTTCAACCTCTTCTTGCCCCATACATTCCTTTCTTCAATCTCTACTTTCTTTCCCTATACAAATTTTTCCAATGTTATCTTATTTGTTATTCCCTCTTACCATAGTAATAATAAGTCTCCTCTTAACCCATATCCTTGCTACCTTCAATAACTTTCTCCCTGGTGTGTGTAATCGTGTGTGTGTACCTCCTCCACCCACACACCATCGCATTGCCTCTGCTTATAGTGGTAGTATTTGCTTTTTGATCTGAATTGTATCTTTTTAGACCTTTAGAATTTATAATATTATTGTTATCACTACAGCAACTACTACTACTACTACTACTACTACTACTACTACTACTACTACTACTACTATACTACTACTACTACTACTACTACTACTACCAGTACTAATACTAATACTTCTACTACCACAACTACTACTACTACTGCCACCACGACTACCACCACTACTACTACTACTACTACTACTACTACTACTACTACTACTACTACTACTACTACTACTACTACTACTACTACTACTACTACTACTACTACTACTACTACTACTACCACCACTACTACTACTACTACTACTACTACTACTACTATGTATGAGACTGTATGAGATTTTTAATTTGATATCTTAAGGTGAAACACATAAAAATACATACCTGAAAAATTTATCATATAAGTATGTGCAAAGTATGCTGTTTGTATATAACAATAACATTTTTTTTTTTATTGTATATCTCGTGCGTCTACTCTACGTACTATGTAAGTTTCTTACGAAAATAAAATGTACTGAACTGAACTACTACTACTACTACTACTACTACTACTACTACTACTACTACTACTACTACTACTACTACTACTACTACTACTACTACTACTGCCACCACTACTACTAGTACTACTACTTTAACTCTGCGTCCTTGATTGCCTCTGCCCTGTTAAAAAAGGATTTAAAAAATATAAAAGCGAATTACGGCTTCTAAAACTTTTATCTCGCCAAGCAAAGACCGAGAGAACGCTTTCATGCCGTGGTATTCAAATATTTGTTTTACCTTTAATAACCTCTCTCTCTCTCTCTCTCTCTCTCTCTCTCTCTCTCTCTCTCTCTCTCTCTCTCTCTCTCTCTCTCTCTCTCTCTCTCTCTCTCTCTCTCTCTCTCTCTCTCCTGTCTTCACCCACGTAGTCAGTCAGTCAGTCAGTCAGTCAGTCAAATAGGTCATATTCACAGTCTTTATCCCAGTCAGTTATTCAGTTAGTCTAAAAGGTCATATTCAGTCACTTTATCCCAGTCAGTCAGTCAGTTAAATAGGTCATATTCACAGTCACTTTATCCCAGTCAGTCAGTTATTCAGTCAGTTCAGTCAGGTTCTCAGTTAATCCCTTCACGCCTAGATCTTTCCTTTGCTATAAAAAAAATTGTCTTGTCGAGCTATAAAATTACGAAAAGTAACTGAATATACCAAATTAGTTAGTGGACAAGGATACTAAACCGGTCATATCTATAAAATATTGCTTATAGTCACTAAAAATCTTCTAGTGGTACCCAAATTACAATGGAAATTACGTTCTGGGTCTCAAGGGGTTAAAATATCTATCCTTCTCTGTCCATCACACCATCTGTCTATCTTTAATCACTGTCTCACCTATTTGCTATCTCAATATACTTCCGTCCTTCACTTTCTCCCTCCAAACACCTCTTATTTCATCCACAATCCTTCTACTGTACTTTCA